>MAVT02000134.1:16070-52297 GCA_001702395.2 Diaporthe helianthi | reverse complement strand
TAGTAATAACCTTAAGTACTTTAATAATTAGGCTATATTTTAAATACTAATAAAGAAGGAGAGTAATATATATTTATTAATATATAAACATAGGGTTTTATAAAAACCTAATAGACTTAAGGTAGCTTATTATACTCTACTACTAATTATATATATAATAGTACCTTTATAGTTCTTTTTCTTTATCTAGTTAATAAAAATAAAGTTAATTTTTATTAATTTAAGTATACGCAGCCTATACGTAGTCTATACTAGTGCCCTAATTAAAGTGACTGCTAAATGTAGAGAAGGCACAGGGCCTATAACTAAACTTGTTCTAGGCTTTGTCACGACTCACGAGAAGGAAATAAGGGAGGCAAGGCCGAGTAGAACAACAGCTAAGCAGCGAAAGCGGGACCAGCCACCGGCCCGACCCGTCGCAAGGGTTACCTAGAGTCTTAGTCGCGGCTAAGCAGTATCGACACTGATAACCCGGCCACTGAGACCATTCTAGAACATTAAATAGTAGATGTCTTACTTCAAGTTATAGAATTTAGAGAAGGAAGGAGGAACGGAAGCCTTTTAATTAAATTAAGTCTATGCTCACTAGTACTATTATAAGCTATAAGTAATATATTTATAAGTATCATAAATATAATAGTTTAAGCCTTATTTAAATAATATATATAGTTAAAGTACTGTTAAAAAGTATATAAGACGAGTTTATATTAAACGAAATAAAAAGGAGAAGCCTTATTATCTTATATAAATAAGCTTTACTATATATAGAAAGTTAACTAAAACTACTTATTTTATTACTTTAATATGAACTTTAGAAAGTACCTTTTAAATAATATAATTAGAATATAATAAGTTTAAAACTATTTATAAACAATTAATAACTTTTAAACTTTAATGTTTATATAATAAACGCTAGATAATATATAGTTATAAATATATTCCTAGTACGTTAACGTAAATATATATTATTAATTCGCTATATAAAATACAAATATATAATGAACAATTAACTATATACACCTTTATTTTTTATTATAACTTCTAACCTTATTACTTAAGCTATCTTTCTTAGGTTTTTTTTACCTTTATTAATAAAGTCTTTTATAGTTAAATCTACTTATAATAGCTGTTTAATAGTCTTATAAGCTCTTATATCGGACTCCTTAGCTACTTAATTACTTAAGTAAGTACTAAAGCTATTATTTAATACTCCCTAGCCTCGTTTATACGGTACAAGGCTACAGCTACGTGCTTGTAGAGATAGGCTTTTTAACACTGTGTCTTTTGTAAACGCTAGGTCTCTAAGCGTTTACTGCTATATAAAAGGACTGTACGCTTATAAGTTATCTATAAATTTAGAAGAACACTACTTAAAGGTATTAAATTATATAAGTAATACTTTCTAACCTTTTACATAATAAATAGTTAAGGTTATATACTTAGATTAAGTTTTTTAATATTATATCTTTAAAAATTAGGTTTTTTAATATATATAAGTATTTAGAGAAAGTATATCCTTTAAAAGTAGATAAAAATAAATAATAAAATTGTTTTAAATATTAATAAACATTATTCTTATTTTTAAATATTTATTTACTAAATTAAAATAAACTTGAATAGTTTTTTAAAATAAATAATATCTTTAAATAATAGGAAATTTACTTATTTTATTTTATGTAAGAAAAGGTATTAAAATATATTATAATTACTTAGTTATTATAAAGTTATAATAAAACCTTAAATATAAGTATATAAGTGTTTAAGTGAATAAGTGAATAAGTGTAAAAGTATGTATTTGTATAAGTGTATAAGTACTGTATATTCACAACTCTGGTGGTAGTGCAGTGGTACCCACTGCTTGCTCAGTGCTGGCAGCAAGTGGACGCTGTAGGCCACCGATAGTTCTTGGGACTCCACCTCGAGTGCTCCCTGGCCCCGCTCAGAAACTCTATTCAGCGGGAAGTGCCATAATTGGGGCGAGGATTCTCCGGCGAGAAATCTGCACGGATCGGACTATAAGTCAAGGCCGAAATATTATCACTGCTCTAATCCCGAATTTGTAACCTTCAAATTCACTTCCAATCCCAATAATTGTGTCTCAGACTGTTATCGGCATTGTGTTTTCCAGTCGCTGGGTCTTTGAGCGTTTACCGCCGTGTGAAAGGACCGCATACGCCTTTGGGATATACATGGATTAAGAACAAAACCACATGCAGTCACTTCCATCCAAAGGCCGTTACTCGACCATTTCAAATTAATCCGCAACTCACAACTCTCTTCCCCATGGCTGCTAACGAAGCGGATTCCATTGAGAAGAAAGATGAGACCATCGTGCAGGAAGCAGAGGCTAATGCCGATATCCATCAAGACAAGGGAGCAAAGGTTCTCGAAACTTACGATGGTGACAGAGAATGGACAAAAGAAGAGGAGAACAGGTTGCGACGGAAGATCGACTACAAACTCATGCCCATTCTGTGCTTCACTTACGGCCTCCAGTACTATGACAAAGCCATGCTTGGACAAGCCGTAAGTCCCCAAGCGATCGAGAAGCCGTCATCAGGCTAGGACAGACACATGCACCATAACACTAACACCAAAAACAAAGGCACTTTTCGGAATGATCACAGACTTGGATCTAGGACGAGGCTCGCACTTCTCCTGGGCCAGCTCCATATTCTACTTTGGCTTTCTCGTCGGCTCCTATCCCGCCATGGTCCTGGCGCAGCGGTTCCCCATCGAAAAAGTCGCCTCGGGCCTGGTGACCGTCTGGGGCATCTGCCTGATCCTGACAGCCGTCTGCACGACATGGCAAGGCCTCCTCGTCGAGCGCTTCTTCCTCGGCTTCCTGGAGGCCGGCGTCAGCCCCATGTTCATGCTCATCGTCGGCAGCTTTTACACCAAGAGCGAGCAGGCCCTGCGGATGGGCATATGGTACTCGTGCACGGGGTTCGCGGGTGTCTTCTCGCCTCTGATAAATTACGGTTTCGGCCAGACCGGGGGCGGTGTCTCCAGCTGGGTGTATATGTACTATTACGCAGGCGCGGTCACTATTGTTTGGGGGATCCTGATGCTCTTCCTCCTCCCACCTGACCCGATTCGTGCCAACGGCTTCGACGAGCGGGAAAAGTACATACTCATTGCACGGCTGCGAAGCAACAACTCTGGCGTCAGGAACACGCACTTCAAGATGGGGCAGGTTAAGGAGCTGCTCTTGGACATCAAGTTCTGGCTTGCTTTTTTCATGGCTCTGTACGGAACCCTTTCATTAGCCTCGCCTCTTCCTGTTGTTCGTGCATTTGCTTGTTTAAATCTGGAATCAGACCCTGACTTCAGCCCCGGAAACTTATTGCAAACAAGACCATGCTAACATTCAAAACCCACAGACTCGGTATGATCGCCAATGCTCCGCTCTCTACATTCAGCACTATCATCGTCTCCCAGAATTTGGGTTTCTCGGGTCTCAACGCCCTGTTGTTGACGATGCCTGTGGGCGCCTACGGTGGATTCATCGTTGTGTTATTTTCCTATTGTGCGATGCGGTTCAAGAACATCAGGTCATACATCATCGTCGGTGCCCAGGTGATAACAGTGCTTGGCGCGTTGCTGCTATGGCTACTTCCCAAGTCGGCCGTGGGCGGCTTGCTTTTCGGGCTCTACATTCTCCCCAGCGTCGGCGGTGGGTATGCTATCCTGTTGGGCCTCCACCTTGCAAACACTTCCGGCTACACCAAGCGCTCACTGGCGTCGTCTGGGATTTTCATTGGATACTGTTTCGGTATGTTCTGGGTCTTATGATGACTGACTCCACATTTTAACGCTTCCGTGCAAGTTTTATGACATCTACTGACCTTCTCCTTCACAGGCAACATCATAGGCCCGCAGGTGTTCAGGTCCCAGGACGCACCTGGGTACACCCTCGGGTTCATAGTCGTAGTCATCACGTCGATCGTGGGCGGTATCCTTGGTCTCGTCTACCGCTTCGTATGTATAATGGAGAATAAGAAACGCGACTCTATGGGTGTGATGGAAGGTTTTGATGATGCGTTTAACGACGACTCGACTGACAAGAAGGTTTGTGACAATCTGTTCCTATTCCTTAAGAAACTTTCCGCGCGTCTGAGATGTTTAAAGTTGAAAGCCTTACTAACGAAATTGGTTTTAGAATTTGCAATTCCGATACATATTGTAAATAAGACTTAGATTGAACAGGAACGTTCTTATGTTTCTTCTTAATGTGTAACACATGGGACCTAATGAGTTTATTGTAGAGGGGGGGGGGTTAATATAAATATACAATATCACTACTTTTATTCTTATTCCCTGTATATCCGAAGTTATACGCGGCGCCTTTAGAACTATATCTCATGGCTAACTTTATATGTTGTAAGCCTAAGGCTATTTACTTACTAATTATTCAGCGGATCGAAAAAAAGAATAACTTAGAGTGAGGTATAAAAGTAAAACGATTATTATAGCTTTTTCTACTGTATTACAATCTAATAAAATATCCCTAAGGTAAGGAATACTTAGCACATATATCATTTCAAGTATTACATATATTTACAATCACGAGTTAAATTAACTTGATTAAGATAATATAATTTACAAGTAAAAGTGTTGTTTTAGAAGCAGTAACTTGCTCCGTTGTACCCTAGGTAGCATTTAGACAACTTAATCCGCCATGACTCTAGATTATTCTTTTGCTGAAGCCTTCGAAGACACTTTGTTTAATATTTTTACATTACTATCAGCATGATATGCTTTCAAACGCCGCGTCTTTGAGCGTTTACCTATACATAAAGGCTCTAGTACACGACTTGGGATATACACATAACAAGAACAAAACCACATGCAGCTAGTTAATTGTCTACTCGTATGGTGTACTCGCACGAAATTCCGTATCAATAGGGACTCGGATGCCAATGGAGCAAGGAGCGGCGCCGACCTCACCTATGAGAGTTTTGTAATTGGAAAGTATTCTCTTAAGAAGACACAGCAGAAATTTGGAAGTTCCGAGCTCAACTGGCTCAAAAGAGTTTGCTCCCTTCCATACTTACATCGAGTCTCTCATGTCCTGCCCTGGTGACGCAGGATTCTGAAGGATCCTGAGGCGGACATCGCCAGCAAATGCTAGAAATGGCTGCTTTGCAAAAATAAATAGTATGGATAGCACCTTAGGGTAGTTTCTTGCCAAGCCTGGAAAATAATTTGACGGCAAGTAATTGCTAATAAACCACAATGGCCCCAATGAACACAAGTTCAATAACTGGCCCTCTCCTCGTGATTCTATGGCGCACTCGAGTCAAGTTGTCTTTGGTACATCACCAAAACAGCCTGTGTTTCCTAAATTTATAACATCTGGCTGTCTGGAAGATTTCTCGAGAGCAAGGCTTCACTGATACAAGATACATATGTAGTGGCAGAGTGCTGTTGAAAGATGGTTATTGGGTAAGCATTAGGTTGTAGAATGAGAATTCGGCTCAATTATCCGGGCTAATACAGTAAACTAAAAATTATCTTATAAAAACCCAGCTTAGTAAAAGGAGAAGAATCTACTTAAGTACCTCGTGCTCAGTCCCGAAGACTAAAAATATGCTCAAGTGGTCAGTCACAAGCCACATTCAACAACCAAAATAGACTTTAATTCAAGGGTGTCGGTTTAATCCGTGTACATACAAGGCATTGTGAACACCAAGATTGAAGTACTACATAATTAACATACTAATCCAGTTAAAAGACGAGGCCCCTTTCTCTGCCGAGAACAATGCTTTGATCCGTACCTCCAAAGCAAGGCTGTAAGTGATACAGCGTCATCTATGTATCAATATACAAACACCTTTCGCCCCCAACGCCCCTGACCACGCAGGATTTCTAACATTCTACATGATACATGCTATTGAAGAGCCGAAGAGGTGGTTTGTCGCAGACAGAAACCTAATTAGACCTGTCCGTCGTCACTCTGCTGTGTAAGTTGGCCAGGCTGGGGGCTTCGTTTCCAATCGTCGTCGCTGGCGCGACACGGAAGGAAGCACCACCATGTCGTGTCAAGCGGCGAAGGATCAATCGCGAGGCATGTATGCATGCATGCACGGCCGGCAAGTGATCGACAAACAGGATGTGGTCTTCGGAGTAAATAATTTAGAAGGCACACAAAAAAGAGGAAGGATCAAGGCCAAGCTTTTAGACGCTCGCTCATCATTGTGGGTGCACAGGCTGGCTACCTTCCTGGCCAAGCGATGGGTTTGCTCATCTGCCGGGTCTGGACTGAGGACTGTGGGGTTATTTCTGTTCTTGCGTCAAACCCACCCCTATCTACACTACATGGGCAGTGAACTTGGGAAGGCAGCATTGATGATCTGGTGGAGAAGATGGGTTTTGGTCGACTGGAAAAGGAGAGGGGGGTCTGCTTGGAGCGGCCACCTCCGCCTTCTTCCCCCCCCAAGATCAGTCTTCCTCCATCTGCCGCGGCCCTTACAAGTGCCGTTTCAAAGCTGGTTGAAACATTTGAACAGTTAACAACAAAATAAGACCCGGGCCGGCGGCCGTTCGTGCGTGGTAGACTATTATCAAAGGGTGGTGTGGGGAATCAAACATCCACTCCCTCGGCCTGCGAGCCCAAAATGAGCGATGCAGCACGCGATACATGGCGGCATGTCGAGTTTGTAGGTAGTACTAGCAGTGTAAAAATGTGTGCATCGTGCAGGATGACGCTCTGCACGGTAGTGAAATTCGAAAGATGTGTCGTCCGGGGGTCAGAAAGTGGAGCACAGGCGACAATAGACAAAATAATGCTTCGTAAATATCCCAAATATAGCAAGCAAGTCGGTCACTGCGCTCGTGTTGCAAGTGTGTCGTGTCGCAGGCGCGTCCACCATCTATCTAGAATCTACACAGTAATATTCCCGGGAACTTAATTGAAGACCCACGTCCCGTCGACACCCTTCTTGTCGAAGTCGCTCGCTTCGCAGTTCGCACGGGCAACGGACAGAACTATCGCACCGCGATTCGTTTTCTGACAAGCCATGCGCCCCACTTACACTCGACGTGGCCGCGCACGTCTGGGCTGCGGCCCGCGTGCAACTTAGAAGTCGATCGCCGCATGTCGAACGATTTGGTCCGCCTGGAGGGGCCGGCCGCTCAACCGCGGGCTCTAGAAGGGGGGGGGGGCTTTATTTCCTCATTGCCCACTCTCGAATGCTCGAGAACCGAGGCGGCCTCAGTCATCTGATTGGGAATTCCATGATACGGTGGGGGTGGGGTTGGTTATTTGTGGTACACCGAGAATACTTCAAGCCGTCGCCGGCCGTCCGATCCAGTACCTGATGCTCGTGCATCGTGCAGGAATTAGACGGAACCCGTTGGAGTTTGATGCATTGTGTGTACACGTGTAGTGCGGGTGGAGTGAAAGGGTGTCGCATGTTTTGGGTGTCTCGTCGCAGCACAGCTTGAAGCATAAGTTATTAGGATGGCATGTTGTGTGTCCTTTGGGCGACTCGAGATAGGTTCTCCACGTGCATTGGCGTGCTCGAGCTTATGCTCAGCTCAGGGGCAAGAGGACGGACACCACGTCACGACGTCCGCCCAGCCCTGTGGCCCGGGTTGTGCGGGAGACGAGATCTCGGGTTGGATTATACCAGAGCTCACTCAGCCTTGAGTAAGACACCTCAGCATATCTACGACATGATAATAACATAAGGCGGGTAAATGAAAGTTAGCTGGGCTGTGATGATCTGCCGCGAGGCGAGGCTGATGCATCGAAGCGAGGGGCTGACTGCCAGTGTTGATGGGCTGGGTAGCTGCATGGATTGTGCTTAGCCTCGCCTCGGAGGGGAGGCTGAGATTGGGCTCGGTATTGACGACGGTTGGACAGTCGCTCTGACCTTGTGAACCGTCCAGCCGGTAGATGGGTCGCGTGATGCCTCGAGTCTGAAACGTGGCCGAAATGTTGCTCATTGTAACAGGCCTTTTCGGTGATGTCAGCAGCCTTTTTTCCTCACCTCTCTGTCAAACATCCCTCCCTCCCTTGTCCAAGCTGTCAAGCTCTCCCACGTCTTTTTTTCTGGAGATTGGATGCATCCCTGGGAAAGCATATCTCGGTAAGCAAGACCCTGGTTGCGCACAACGTTGAGTGCCCGAGATCGAGTGGGTGACGAAGGCGGGAAGGGGGGGGGGCGCCTGCCTGGAGCGACGAAAGGGAAGAAAGGAACCGCTGTTTCGTTCTTGTGCGAACAGACCTCGTCAGACCGCGGTCCGTGGGATGATGAGGAAAGAACGTGTACTCCGTAGATGCATGTGGGGTCTGCCGCTGCTCCTGATCCCAATTCGCGATCCTGCCGTCCAGTTGCAACACTTGGGCACCTCTTTTTGTTCCTTCCTGTGCCATCATCGCGCAAGAGTGGAAAATTAATGCAGCGTGCCTACCGCAACTGGAGAGTAAGGCTGTTCCAATCAAGCCCCCCTGGCCTTCCTCAATCCATTCCTCCGCCACTCAACTTGAAACCACGGCCATGCGGGTCCCTCTTACTGGCCATGCTGTCGGGGTTCCTGGAGCACCCATTGGCTTTTGGGCTCTGGCGGTGACACTGCAGTCTTGATTCTCAAATTGTGCGGCAGGCACCCCACCCCCTTGGCGGGCCGCAGGATCTTATCTACCTCATTCCAGACTGATTACGCGGTGCAGACCCGGCACTGTGTAGATGCCCAGGTGAACATCCAGATATCCCGTCGGTCATGATCACCGGGAAACATGGCCCAGCACTCGAGCTTGAGGACGCGTGCTTATCACCCGGACTACTCCGTACACAGTACACTTACCAACTTATCTAGGCAGAAACCTTGTCTGTGGCCGGCTCACCCGTGTCATCTCGGTATATCTGCCAGACACGGGCAGACTGCATGCGTAATGGCATTTATAGTTTCAGGCACGTAAGAAATTATCGCGAAGGCTATGGCGTCAAACCCGCGGCGTTGAACTGTATGTTCATTATGCGGGTCCCGACTCAGTTCCGCACTCCGGTAGCCCGGACAAACAGTTGACGTCGTCGTGCAGCATGCTAACAAACTATCGCATGCAGCATCGGTTGGTGCTGGGACGAACTCTGACGAGACTTTAATATAAGAGGATCTGCACCGGGGCTGGGCGATACCGGGGCTGGGCGATACCAGCGCCCAGGCAACGGACGTATGGTATCTACTCCGTAGCGTGTTACCAAGACGGCTTGTTCAGGGGGTTTGGTTTGGCCCGGCAAGCCAATTCTGCCCACCTAGGTAATCCGTATTGTGCGGGTGCTCCTTTTATGGCCAATTGTTTAGGACTCAAACTCTCCAATGCTGCCCCTGAATCTGAATCGACAAGGCGGCAGCACCTGTACAGTGTAGACCCTGAATTTCCATCTCCAGTGCTTGGGCAATTTCTTCAGTCCCCCACCCGCGGTGGCTTATGTCCCTGCGAGGCTGCGTGATGCTACAGTACACTGCAGTCTGGCTTGGGATGGGGCACGTGGATGGAGTGGTTTGTGGCCTGCCTTGACAGGCCGAGAGACGTGTGTCGTTGATGCTACAATACCTAGCATTGCGCTGCAGCACAGATCGCCAACAAGTAGCCGTCTGGGCAGCTCACCCCACGTTTTTTTAATACATTCTTTCCCAGGGGAAATCGTCGCTCGGGTGCAGGCAGGACGCGCTAGCCTCTCTGTCTCCGACCCTCGAGTTCGACCATACCTGGTTGGGAGGACTAGCAGGCACGCCACTTTGTGTCGTGCAACCCGACCCTTCAAGTTGGAATTTTCTTTTCTGCCAGAGTGGCTCATCTTGCTCTGGATTGCTGGTGTCTTGACGCCTGGCAGGTTCGGAAGCACTCAGCACTGACTTCATAAACCAATCCCCATGGCGCACGGCACATCTACTGTGGTATACCCTACCGATAGATAATTATACATCTCGTGAACGCTCTCGTCTATCTCTTCTGGAAGTGGGCCACGATTGCGAATGGGCTTAGCCTCGAGGCTAGAATGGATTTGGTAGCCAAAAAAGTCTCCGATCCAATGCCGGCATCTGATGCGGCAGACACAAACACGGTAAAGTAATCACCCGTAATATGTGTCATGTTACTTGCTCTATTAATGGATGCATGTACACCATCTGGGCCAGATGATTCAAGTTTCGCTGCTGGCCACTGCCCCGTGCCGTGCTTGACAACAAGAACAACAGAAACCAAACTACAGCTGCCTGGCTTTAAGAGACAGTTACATAATTGTAAGTAACCCAGGGAACGGTACCAACCAAGAGCGCCACTGGGGTTTTGGACGGAAGCAGTCCCCGATCTAGCGAGCTGCAGGCCGTCTGCAGGTTGCTGCTGTCAGGAGGTATTGGTTGGCCTGCAACTGGCCGGACCAGACTCTGACCACCCACCCACCTGCTGCCCACCGGGGGGCAGACTGAGGGCCAGTGAGGAGGAAGGATGTTGATCATCCGGCCCAGGCTGGGCTGGCTGGCCAGGCCGGCGGGGAGGACCACATTACGGAATGCAATCTAGACAATCCATTGATTTTCCCTAACGAGACTGGCTGCTGATCATTGCATCTTGAGATTGTTGCAACTGCACTCTTTTACACTCCTTGTGGTTGACCAAGGTTAGTACTTAGGTACTGTGGTATGATGAAGAAATGGTGCTACACACAATGTTTTGCTTGCAAGCTGCCTGATAGGCCATACGTACTTACCTAGGTAGGTAGCAATGGACTTATTTTGTTTGCTGATATGGGAGTCATGAGAACCCATCTGTGACTGGATTGGTATCAGGTAACATGACTCCAGGAACTGCAAGAATTGCTACATGAGAAAATACATGTACATGCTCCTAGGGAACATGCAGAATCACAATGACTGCTGATGAAGCAAGCTGCAACAGCTAATATGCACAACATATCCATACATCCATACTTGCTTTTACTTCATCTTTTGCTTATTACAGCTACCTAGTCTACACTGCATTACAATACAAATTTTGATGATTTTGTAACCAGTACATTCACATGTCCAAAATACCCATCCACTCCAGGAACAATGGTCTACTTTGCAAGGACCTTGACCCTTGGTGACAAACCCTGGGTCCTGACCCCCTTCCCCTGGCAATTGGGCCTTTCCAGTTGAACCTGACAAGTCACCACCCACTCTGCCACTTTGTGTCCTCCTTACCTAGTTACTCAAGTAGGTATCCTGGAAGAACAATAGTAGTGCAGCATAAAGGGGTGGGCTTCCCGAAGCCCAACCCAAAGTCCAACCCGCCGTGTCTCCAGCAGAAGGGGGGTCTGTGGGACCTCTGTCTCCGCCGCACTCCGCCCTGGCTGGGCCCTGGCTAATCCGAGACTGTCCAAGTCCCGAGGGTCTTCTCCCACCCCCCCCAAATCCCCACCCCTGATGCCTCCTGGACAGGTGGGTTTCTGTACCTACCTAGGTACACTACCTGGCTGTGCTGTATGTAGCAGCCCAAAGTGTGGTTGCTGTCAGGCTGTCAGGTTATCCGCATGTCTGCTGTCCAGCACTGCCCATTCCATTCCATCCCCATCCTGCCCTGTCGCATCACACTTCCCAGTCAAGTCAATGAATCAACCAGGCAGGCCTGCGCTTGTTGTACTGTTCCTTGCTTCCACTCCTCACCACATCTAGTCTTGTTCTATCCTGACCCTAACTGGCCCTTGCCTTTGCCCTTGACCTGCATCTGCCCGCAGAGCGTGTGAGTGAGTGCATGACTGTCATACAGACAAGAGTGCTTAGACAGAGGACTATTCGCAATCACAGACCAGCCCTTGGTCACACAGACATATGTCTGTGCCCTCAACGTCCACACTCTTCGTTCCATCTCGACCCTTTTACATCCACATCCCACCAGTCGAGCCTAGCTCCTCGCCTCTCGCATTAGGGAGCCAGTGAAGAGCCGTGCTCTCCTTCTCCCGGGCCTTACAACTGTCCAACAACCCGGCGGACCCAAGCCACGACGGCCTCACCACTGCACCTCCGTCAACGCTCAAGGGTTGCCACCCTCCAGCCCGGCTTCCAGAAACCCTCCCCCCTAACTCCCCCTCTCCACCACTCCCTCCACCACAAGGGACGGGACAGGACTGCCAACACAGCCTAGATGCCCTCAACTGGGCCAGCATCCTACCCTCTGTCTTCTCATGCTACTGATTCGCCACCCCTTCCTCCATTGAGCCACGGCTGCTGCTGCTCCTGATCCGGATCAACAACAACTTCCTTTTTCTGGCCACAGCAGACAGCGCAGCACTAACCACCAGCCATGGACGACTACCTGGAGAGCCCCATGGAGGATGATGTCTTTCCTTGCAAAGGCTGTGGGGAGGTAAATTGCAGACTCCAATCTTCAGGCCAGGCTGCATTCAATGTGTCTTCTCGAAACATGGCTGACTCTGTTTGAACCATGAACTAGATCTTGGAGGAAGGCAAGGCTTTTGAGCTTGGTACGTGTGCTGCTGCTGCTGCGTTGCTTGCCCCTTGCCACTTGCGACCATACCTCTTTGTGATCCCACACCGACCCGTTTGACGAACGAATGGACGGACAATCCAATGAAGGATCGAATGAACGAACGAACGAACGGTCGAAAGATTTCTTGACCACTCGTTTTCTTGCTGTTCATGGGGGCGGGGGCGGCGTCGTCCCCTGCGCCCTCGTTCTTCGTCGCACACCGTTCCCCGCGCTTGACTATGGCTCCGAGGCCCACAGCTAACCTGGAGACAGCTGGAAACCGATGGCATCTGAATTGTTTCCGATGCAACACCTGCGGCACCCTCCTCGACTCCGATGCGAACCTCCTCCTCCTCGGCGATGGCTCTCTGATTTGCAATAACTGCACCTACAGCTGCAGCGCATGTAGCAACAAGATCGAGGACCTCGCGATTCTCACTGGCGACCAGGCCTTCTGTGCGACCTGCTTCCGATGTCGAAACTGTAAGAGGAAGATCGAGAATTTGCGATATGCAAGGACATCACAGGGCATCTTCTGTATGAGCTGTCACGAGTCGCTCATGGCAAGACGAAGAAAGAAATCAAAGGCCGCCGCCCATGCGAAATCGCGAGACAAGGACTCGCCTATGGTCGACAAGTCGCTGCCTGCCTTGCCGCCGAATGCGATACCGCCGAACGCCTTTTCCGACGACCGTGTCTCCCCAGATTCGGATACTCCCACCGAGCTGTCACCCCGACCAACCAGGCCGGCGCATCCCAGGAAGGACTCGTCCTCAAGAGGTAGTTCACGTCCCGCCCGCTCGCCAGAGAGGCATCCTGAATCCAACAAGGAGACTGGTACCGGGCTTGGCCTGCCCGCCCACAACTACCGGAAAAACAGGAACAGCTCCATCATCGGTGGACAGGCTAACATCGAAGGTGCAGACGGTGACAGCTTTTTCATCCCGGTGGCCCTAGACCCCAGCCCCGCGCCCTCGGTATCGTCTCCGCGGTCCAACGGCGACGCCTTCGACCCGCGAAAAGCTGGCAACGAAAAGGATTATTTTACAAAACATGCCGACAAGAAGAATGAGGTTCGCAGCTCCCAGGCCTCGACCCCTCACATTGCCTTCCAGGAAAAGCCGCGGCGGACCTCGTCCGACTACGAAGCTTCGACTCCCAAGGAGCCCGCGAGGAAGCTGTCAAAGTCGTCTAGGTCTGATAGGAGCGTCATGTCACAGGCATCCCCCGTCGCCAGCGAAGACAGGTCCCAGAAAGGTTCGAACGGACACAAGGATGAGTTCAAACTCCAGGATGCACCCAAAAGTAAGAAATTAATCACCAACCGGCTCCCTCGACAAATAACCAGCTCCTTGGAGAATGGCTCTCCCAAGTCGGTGGACCGCAACGTCAGGAGGGACACTTTGGGTTCCAAGTCCGAGTCGCCCCCGCGCTATGGCTCGGCGGACAGGTCTGGAGCATCCAGGGAAGCCCAGGACGTCCGTACAAAAGATGATGACAAGCGTCCATCCCTCGAAACAAATACTTCCAATTCCGCTAGGACCGGAGACATTCCCAATTCCAGGACTCTTCCTCGAAAGGAACTTCCCATCTCGGCTGCCAATCGCAGCGGTATGTAGCCTATTAATTCCCAGGCAACGTGTACTGACGCGCATCTGTTTTGTAGTAAACGGCAAGTCCACGAGGCCCGAGGAACTCAGCCGGCCACAGGTCGAGCAGAAGCTGAGTGACACGTATATGTCACCGCGGGCTCCTCCGCAGCCTCCCGGAGCGACCGCTGCGAAGGAGTCGAGCAACGTAAAAAATGGGCAGACATCCCCCAAGGTGTCCCCCAAGCTACCGAGATGGAGCTCTGGTGGCGATTTCACCATGGATGAAGACATGGCACGTATCCTGGGCACAGACGAGGGATCCTCCTCTATACTACGCCGAGTCTCCAACGCCGTGAGGCACGGGCGTACCGGAAGCACAGAGTCTAACTCACCGCAGACCAGGACCACACATGGCAGAAGCATGAGCGAAACGACCCGAGGGACCGCTTCGCCTAGCTGGGACAAGACCCCCATCATCGAGACCGATCAAGCTGGGGAGACAAACTCCATCAACATTGTCCTGTCCCCGGACGACCCCGCCTTGTTGAAGCGACAACTGCGCACATCGGAACAGCGAGTCGCGGAGCTGGAGAAGAAGTTCCACTCGGAGAAGCACCTTTTATCCATCGACGAGAAGCTGATCGAGAAGAGGAAGACCGTTTCTGTCCTGGATACGCAGACTGAAATTATGCTTCGTGAGTTGGAGGTACTGGCCGGCTATGTTGAGCGGGCCAAGGACTCCCAGCGGCCCATCGACTACCAGGGTCTTGAGCAGTCCGCCATCAAGGACTTTGTCGAGAAGCTTGAAAAGGTCAAGCAGACCATGTCCGCGACAATCCAGCAGTTGCACGCGGAACGGAACCAACTGCTCGAAGACAAAGAGCGGGCGGTCGCCGAGCGGGACCGAGCCCTGCTCGAATTCGAGCAACTGTCATCCAAGAATGCGCAGCTCGCTGATATGAACAATGATCTCACACAACAGATCCAAGGGCGCTTCAAGTCCCAGGCCGGATCCGATGGAAAGCCTTCCAATGGGCTGGGCATTTACTCAAACCACAAGTCCATGTCCAGCACGTCTGTCCACAACATCGATGCTTCGAGCATCCACACCGGGCCAACGCTCGTGGCCACGGACGTTGATGAACCTATCCTGGAGGGACCAACGGTGGTTCAGGTTAGAAAGGGACAAGCTAAGAAGTTTAACTGGAAGAAGGGCGGTAAGTCCGTGGCACAGAACATTACCAGAGTCGGCCGGGCTGTCGCTGCCTTCCAGACGAACGAGCGCGACCCCAGGCTTCCCCAACAGGGTGGCTTGAATTCGGACAACATTGGTCTGCCATACAACATGACGAACACACAGTATGAACAGCCATCGACCATTCTGCCCGGTACTAACGGGCTGCCGAACCGCGCCGGTCCTCCCGACGCTCGAGGCTTTGGCTTTTTTGGCAAGAACAAGAACCCCAACCTGCCAAAGTCCATCTCGTCGGCGAACATCAGCACCGCGGCCGCTCTGGCTGAGGACCCGACCACGCTGTTTGGCTCTGATCTTGTGGAAAGAGCCGACCACGAGCGTCGTCAGATCCCAAGTGTGGTGACCCGCTGTATAGAGGAGGTTGAGCTCCGGGGCATGGACGCCGAGGGCATCTACCGGAAGTCAGGTGGCAGCGGACAGGTCAAAATGATCCAGGAGGGCTTCGACAGGATGGACGACTTTGATATTTCCGACCCAACCATCGACATCGCATCTGTCACCAGCGTGCTCAAGCAGTACTTTAGGAAGTTACCCACACCACTCTTGACCTTCGATGTTTATGACCGGGTACTGGAGTCAGCCAGTAAGTTCTTGGTTGATTTTGGCTTTACTTTCATTTACTGACCGCCACGTAGGCATCACCGACACTGCTGAGCGTTGCGCTCATCTTCAAAAGACGGTGAATATGCTTCCACCCAAGCACCGCGACACCCTGGAGTTCCTCATGTTCCATCTGGCCAGAGTTGCCAGCCGCGAGCGAGAGAACTTGGTAAGCTTTTCAGCATTCCTCCAGAAAGTCAAGCTGTAGTCAGAAACTGACAGTCTTCTCAGATGTCGCCCAAGAACCTGGCTGTCGTATTCGCGCCCACGATTATGCGGGATCACAGTCTCGAGAGGGAGATGACGGACATGCACGCGAAGAACCTCGCGGTGCAATTTATGGTTGAGCACAGTAGTGAAATCTTTGCGACCGACTGAGAAGCTGGAGACCGAGAAAATTGGTAGCAGCTTCGACGTAGCAGTCAACCCCGAGAGGCCGGCTGGGGCCGGGAGAAGAAGCGAAGACATGACGATGAGCGTATCCCCACCGTTAAACCACCGACCGACTGAGATCATAGCGACCTCCTACTTTGACTATTGTACATATTTACTTCGCCATGTGGGATATTTCACCCAGAGGTGCGAGGGCGAGAGGGCGGTAGAAAAACCAAGGTGGAAACTCCTTGGCTGTTTTTTTTGACATAATGCGCTGGCGAGGGGAATAGGACAGCCAAGTGGATAGTGATCTATCTGGTTAGAATTCGATTCGCAGGCTAGCAAGCTCCCGAAGTTATTCAGCTGGATGGCATGTGCGCATCGGAAGGGAATTTTTGGAGGCGAGCTTGATACCTAAACTGAAAGACCTCGTAGTGGAAATGCCATCTTCTCGATGCGAGTTTGACACGCTTGATCATCTGACTGCCTGCCTAGTCTCATCATTGGGTACATAACGAACGAGAGGTTGTGGGATATCTGCGGCGATAGTGTGGAAGACCCTCCCTCTTTCTGGTTCGCCACGGAATCATGTTAGCTACCGACTGGGCTGGGCTGAGAGCAGTCTCGAGTCCTTATCGATAAAGGGTTTACGTAGCCAGACCCCTGGATGGCAACGGTGTCGAGCGCGAGCTCACGGTAATGTATTTGAGTAAGTACTTAAGTGCCCCATTGATTCCTCCCTGTAAATGACCACAATCCCAGCTACATGACCTGCATTGACAACCACAATTTGCAACCTCGATCGAACCCGTGTGCGCATGAGAGCGTGATACCCGGGCGCCATCTCACGGATGCGACCACATAACCAAATCCCACCTCCCGCTCCCTAGCCCCCCCCCCCTCGCGAACACGACTCCCGACTCCGATCGCGACAATGTGGCTTGACCGGCTCGGCGCACAACATAATCTACAGTCACCTTCCAATCCGAACAGCAGGCCCATATCCCCCCTGCCGCGACGAGGGTCCAGCCAACGTGGCAGCCCATACATCACCTCGCAATCACGATCAGGACGAGGGTCTGAGACGTCACTGGTATCTTCCAACAGCGACACTGGGTCGTCTGTATCTCTCCTGAGAGGGTCGGGGCGACCCAATGGCGGCCAGCTGGGCACCTCCTCACTCAGGCAGACCACCACCGTCGACGATGGGTCCGAGTCGCTGTCCGTGTTGGGCAAGATCCTTGGGAGCGAGGTAGCCCCGGAGCGAGCAGAGTTGCGTGGCGCCGCGCCACCTGAACCGCAGCTGGAAGACCTGTTTAGCTCAACGATAACACAAGAAGATCTTGAAATTGAGTTCGACTTTGGCGGGGTCTCTCTACGGGAGTTTGTGGCCAAGGGAGACGACGGGAGCCCCAGCGTGGGTGTACATAGATCGCAGACAGTCGAAGAATGTATGTTGTTTCCCTCCTACACCTCTCAGGCGGAAGAATCGCGCACGAAAATAACACGCACCAAAGTGAACCTGGGCGCTGGCTGGCTGGCTGACAACACAAACGTGCGTGAACTGTAGACGAGCAGGCCAAGACCAGGTACGAAGACCTCCACAAGTCGATACACGCGTGTGACGACGTCCTCAGCTCCGTCGAGACGAACCTGACGAATTTCCGCGACGACCTGGCCGCCGTATCTGCCGACATCGAGCACCTGCAGGAGCGGTCCACGGCGCTCAACATCCGGCTCGAGAACCGCAAGGCCGTCGAGAAGGGCCTGGGACCCGTGGTCGAGGAACTGAGCGTCTCGCCCTTGGTGGTCTCCGAGATCGCCGAGGGCCAGGTTGACGAGTCGTGGGTCAAGATGCTGGCCGAGGTTGAGAAGAGGTCCGAGGCGCTCGCCAAGAACGCCAAACTGCAGCAGGGGCAGAGCAGGGCGCTGGCGGACCTGGCCCCGCTGCTGGAGAAGTTGACGCTCAAGGTATGGATGGATATGACCTCTCCCAACATTGCGCAAATGAGCGCTGAGTGAGCTCCAGTGCTGACCTGTTGCACCTAGGCCATTGAGAGGATACGAGATTACTTTGTCGCGCAGGTAAAGGCTCTCAGGTCACCACATATGAACGCACAAATCATCCAGCAGCAAAAGTTCCTGAAATACAAGGAGCTCTACGCCTTCCTCCACAGACACCACTCCAAGCTGGCAGACGAGATCTCCCTCGCCTACATGAACACGATGCGGTGGTACTACCTCAACCAGTTCGGGCGGTACCAGAAGGCCCTCGACAAGATCAAACTCCACATCATTGATAAGGCAGACGTCCTGGGCCACGAGGACACATCACGGAAAGCAACAGTCCTGGGCGGCGGCGGCGGGAGGGGCTTCGGTGGCCCACCACACGACGCCTTCAACCTGGGGCGCCGCATCGACCTGCTCAAGACGCCCAACCAGACGGCCCTGAGCAGTTACCTCGCCGAGGAGGACCAGTCAACGCACTACCTCGAGGTCCCCTTCCGCAACTTCAACCTCGCGCTGCTGGACAACGCAACAGCCGAGTACACCTTCCTCGCGTCCTTCTTCACCCCATCCCTCAGCCTCGCAAAGGTCGGCAAGAACTTCACCTACATCTTCGACCCGACCTTCCAGCTGGGGCAGAACCTGACGCGCTCGCTGGCCTCGGAGACATACGACGGGCTGGGGCTGCTGCTATGCATCCGGCTCAACCAGCACTTTGCCTTTGAGCTGCAGCGGCGCCGCGTGCCCGCCATGGACGGCTACGTCAACGGCACATCGATGGCCCTCTGGCCGCGGCTGCAGGCCGTCATGGACGCGCACTGCGAGAGCGTGCGGACGCTCACGTCGTCGTTGCCACAGAGGCCCCTCCCCGCGGCGACGGCGCGCACGACGAGCGCCGCGCCGCACGTCGCCACGCAGCGGTTCGGCCAGCTCGTCCACGGGATCCTCTCGCTCAGCGGGAGCGGGGACCAGTCGCAGTTCCACTCCCAACAGCAGCAGCACGGCGGGAGCAGTGGCGACGACGAGCCCGTCGCCGCGTCGCTGGGCCGCCTGCGGTCCGAGATGGAGGCTTTCCTGACGCGGTACAGCCAGGTGTACTTTGGGGCTGACGTCAAGGGCCGCAAGAGGGAGAGGTTCCTGTATAATAATTATAGCCTTATACTTACTATCATTGGGGACCTGGGAGGCGGCAAGATGGCGGCTGAGCAGATTGCGCACTTTGAGGGGCTCAAGATTGCTTTCCAGGAGGCTGCTTGATTCGGAAAGTTGTCTCGGGAGGACTGGGAAGAAAACAGCAACCAGCGCAAAAAATGGGTGAGGGTTATTCAAGCGTAATCTCTCGTGCTGGCTGCTGCCCCAGGGTGGGGTTGCAGAGCAAGTGATTTTATTGGGGAGCGTATGAAATTATCAATCTTTGAATCTAGAGAGGCATGGATGGTCCATAGCACTTGGGCTTATCTGTCTTACCGTGTGGCAGGGATTGATGGCGGTGGCGTATGAATGAGAAATAACGATGAGAAATAACCAATCGCATTGGCTATAGTCGGTGAAGGACGTGCGAAGCTGATGAAAGTGTCCCAACCACTTACATGGTTACAAACATGACTGGCTCCTACGAACACTTGCTCTTGTTAATGAGATGAGAAGCTTAGCTAGACCATATGAGACTGTGTCACAATTTGGGGAGAACACCCTCTCATCAAGTTTGTTTAAAAGTACATTTTTCTGCCAAAAGTGACATTTGAGACAATAGAACTGAAATGAAGTATAAGCCCAGCAGTCAAGGCCAGAAGCAGGCCCTGTTGCCTCCCAAAACACCATCCTCTATGCCCAGTTTTATATATGCTGTCGAGGAGACGGCTCCCAAACTACTAACTAGTATGCTGTGCCAATTCGAAACCTCCCTCCCGCCAATGCATCCATCTACTAGTAATGTACACTCTCAATTTCTCCAAGCACATCAGTAGCCCAGGCGAAGCCTCCGATCTTAAACAATACCCTTATTCTAGAAGGGCTCCTGCAACCAAGCCGAGACCAGCGCAGTCATGTACCGCACCGGCCCAGCAGCGACACCCCCCGACACAGCCGACCTCCGGACCCAGTACGCGAGCACGCCAAACGCGACCGCGACGCCGACGGCGCGCGCGGGGCCCCGGTACCGCCAGAGCAACCTCTGCACCTTCTCCCTCCTCTCCTCGCGGCGCATCTCAGCCATCTGCCGCCCGAAAAAGTACTCTCCCACGGCGAGGCTCTGGCCCGCGCAGCCGCGCAGGGACCGCGCCGTCTTGAGGACGCTGTGCGGGGAGACACGGCTGCGCCACGAGGGTAGCTGCTCAGGCGGGTGGGCGGCCAGCAGGGCGCGGGCGTCGGTGACGAGGACGTCTGCGCCGAGGGGCTGGGGCAGTTTCGAGAGGACGCTGTGGAGGATCTCTGGCTCCGCGTGGGGCAGGGCAAAGAGCTCGTCGCGGCGGCTGATGACGATCTGGGCAAAGACGTAGACCGAGAAGACGGGCTCGGCGGCGAGGAGGACGTCAAAGAGGCGTGTGATTTCGTTTAGGGACTGGACATCGTGGGCGTACATTGTGATTGTGCCCGAGAGGGCGAAGAAGGGGTCCGAGTGCAGCGGCAGGTGGGCGGCCAGGCGCGGGTCGGCGGCCCGGAGTATCTCTGGGATCAGGTGGAGCTGGGAGATGGCGGCGGAGAGGGTCGGAAGCATGAAGTCGCGGATGCGAAGGGCTGAGAGGCGCGCCACGGCTGGGCTGCGGAGGGACTGGGGGAGGACGAGGAGGAAGACCTGGCAAATGTCGTGATAGCCTTGGAAGTAGCATAGGTAGGGGTGGCGCCGGAGGACGGAGAGGATCAGGTCTGAGAGTTCTTGTTTCTGGTGGGCGAGTTCTTGGGCGGATTCGTCTGTGGCGAGGTTAGAGTTGTTTCGATGGCTGCTGGCTGGCTGGCGTATATATATATATATATATATGGGTTGAAGAAAGAATTAGGGTATGAGTGGATGTCTGTCACTCATAGATCTTACAATGAGGATAGTACACGAAGGCCCTGGCCACATCCAGTTTTACCTGCTCCTCTTCCTTGTGAGGCTGGAGGCTCTTCCACGAGTCGTCAACGTATTCTGAGGCAGTCAGGCGCACTTGTTCGTGGCTGGTGCCAGAAACCTTCTGGTCATCATCGCTCGGGAGCCGCACAGGTAGCCCCAGCAGGATAGGCCCTGTGTAATATCAGCATATGAGTCATTTGATTATGATTGGTTCAGGTGAGGATGGTTCGCAGAGAAAGAAGTAATTCGGGCTTGATAGGTTATCTTTCGCACAACTCACATGCCTGGTGCCGCAGCTCGTCTCTTATGAATCCGCCGGGGGATTCGGCAAGAGCCTGCAGGGCCTCGAGATCCCTTCGTCTACAGGCATCGATGATCTGCTGTGCCTTGACCTCTTCCAGCTGGGCATGGCGGTCCATGACTTCAGGTTGTGCCTGAGGAGCCTCGGAAATGTCGTGATTGCTCTTCTCGTCTGTTATGTCATCGCCGTCGTATGCCAGGTGCTCATCCTCGTCGGCCATTTTTGTCCGGATTCCTCAAAGAGCTCACACCGTCTCAGCTCCCCTTCGCAGCTTCCCTTGGAGAGCTTTTCTCAGAGTCAAGAAGCCACGCCGGCGGGACAAGGCAGTGACGTTCCGTCCAGGAAGACGCCCGCGCAGAATGACTACTTAACACCGGTCGCAAGTCACAGGATGAGGTGACACTACAGAAACCTGAGTTGCAGGGATCCCGTGGCAGTGGGTAGCAACCGTTTGAGGCCTCAGTAGCGTTATTGAAGCCACGAAAGGTCCGACTGCGCGTGTCGACACGTTGTAAAAAGAGAGGATCCCCGGCCGATTATGACAGACAGACACGCCCAAGATAATGTGCGTGTGTCACTTGAGGTGGTTATCAAAAACTCGAATTCACATGCTAGATATAATAACGACAGGGGTAGGGTGCTGAAGGTGTGATATCCTTGGTCTGATTGCGAACAGTGTGAAGCTCTCGTCTCATCTCAATGAGATTCGGTGGAGCTCTCGAGCCCTGGCGCGATATGACGTTGCCCCACGGTCGGTCGGTGGCTCCTGAAGCAAGGGCTTTCCATGGTGACCTGCCAGGGGTTTTCTGCCCTGTCAGCGGGTAGGGCGACCCGCTAAGCCGATCAAGGTCATAGAGCCATTGCGACCTCATTGCTCAACCACGGAACTCGAAGTTCAGCGGGGGACAAAGGACGTGGTGGTCCGGGTCAAATAGTGTATAATTCATTGAAATACAAGGAACTCCAACCAACGGAATTGATGCGTCGCAACCAAAAATATTTTTGGATTACACTGGGCTTGTCGCACAATCAATCCGTATAATTGCGTGCCTGATTGCGCCTTGCCCTCGTATTGTGCCGCCTTTGAAAACGGCCAGACTGAACATGACGATCAACACGAGGCTTCTGAATGACGACCCCCCCCCATGACCAGCTGGATAACCGCGAGTAGGGTCTGCTCCCATCCTGGCAGCATGGCATTAGCACAACGGTCACAGCTTGTCGGCTGTGTCTGCCGAGACCTGCCCGATGTGGTCAGACAGACAAGCCAAAACCTCCAGCAAGCCCCAGGCCCTGGCCCGGGAGCATGGACAGAGGGCTTGGAGGTGACATGGGGGCGGGCCCAATCGGTGGGAAATCCTGGGGAAAAAGTGATCAGTCAGGTCTGTGTCGATGTCACCCCGGTGTGAGGACTGATGAGGTGCCGGTCTAGTCTACTGGCTCAGCCTTGTACGACACGCCTGGGCGTAGTCTCAGTCGGCTCAGACTAGTTTGTTGTGTTGGGAATAACTTGGAACGTAGCAGCCGGTATGAAGTCGGCCCACGCATCCGTTTGACCACCACTCATAGCCACTCACTCTCTTCTCGACCAGGGACATATTCACCCGCCCTCCGGGGTTTCTTGGGGGAGCGATCGGTTATGGGATGTTGGAACAGCAAGCCGTTAGGCTGACAGAAACAAGTTCAAAATAAAAGGAAACACCAAAACTAGAAGCTTGTCATCCACAGCCACTGGATCCACACGGGAGAGCAAGCCGGGCCGAAAGATCCGACAAGGCGCGTCGGCGAGGGTCGTCGCCTCTTGTTCGGCTTCATCGACGGCCAGGCATTGTGGTGGGATATCAAGGCATCGCCGCTGTCTTGCTTACTTGCATTGTCTGACTTGATCTAGCGGCCACAACCCTTGGACGCGTGTTCAAGATCCCAGGAAGCCATCCGATATCAGGAACGTCAACGGGAATGCACATCAGTCAGCAGCAGAAGGCCTACTTTGGCCACGACAGGCGCCTCTTCATGCATCGACTTCCCTTTCGATCATAGCCGAACCCGGCCAGCTCCGTGCTGCAGGAGGACCCGCTCGCCCCCGAGGGACATCTGAACCTGGGTGAGATGTCAGGTAGTGAGTTATTAGTGGGTTACCTTTTGCCTCTGCTGACTTGGGACTGAGTTTCACGAAGGCAACGACGCCGGCAACCGCAGCGAGACACGGCCTATTCCTTGGTCATGCCTTCAAAGTTTGTTTCTAGAAAATGACAGAAGACACCAAGCGAGTGGCAGCAGTGAAAACCTTGTGGTGCAGGCCACACAAGTCTAGACGTGAGAGGCGAGCGAGACCAAATCGTAATTGTGTTGTTGTCGCGACGGGACGTTCATGAATACCTCGGGAGTACAAGATGCCGAGCAATATATCGCACATTAACTGAGGTAGAAGCCGAGTCAATTTATAGTGGGGCGCAGATGGGTCGCATCAACTGATTGAGGGCTAGCTGCAGGCTGGTACAGTAGCTATGGTACGAGCTTGCGAGCATGCTTCCTGCCGTGTTGTGTGCCTCGCCTCACTGGGACTCACCCTCGGGCCGTCCCACCTACATTCCTGCTTGTTCCTGTTCAAACTTCATGGTCACGCGGTTCACTCTAGGCGACTGCGACTACCACCTGCCACTCACGCCAAAACGAGGAAGTACTCCTTTTCTGGGCCAGAATTGATTCGTCCGTCTTGATATTTCGGCCGAAAGCGCGAGTAGACTGAACGAGGAAGCCAAGCCCAGAAGGCTCGATCGAGTATCTGCCAGACTTCGTCAAGGGCACAAGAAGAAAAAGGCTGGACGGGGCCTCCCGCGTGGATCTGCCTGGATAGACCCACGCGCACATCAAGCACGCAAGCATTGCCGTGTACACTGGATATTGCAAGACCTTGAATATGCAGCAACATCGCTCGCAACCCATTTAAGACCACACCTCAGTGGCACATCCTGGCTTGCCCCCCCCCCCGTTCACGGTGCACAAGCTTCTTCGTCAGATCCAAGATCCAAGCCCAGGCTCGAGTTCGATCGAACAGGCTCAGGTCCGGAACACATGGGGCCATCGACTTCGGTCAGCTGCCCTTGCCGTCCGCTGCGCTGTCCTGCTTCCAGCCGCACCTCGCCCTGCAGCAGTCTGCGTGCCTACCTACCGCGCCACAGAGCAGCTGGTGACGTTCCTCAGCATCCTTCGAGACTTGGTGCTGCATGGGTATTTATGGTTCTTCGTCACGCCATTGTGACTTCGCTCTGAGATCACCTGGCCAACATCAGGTTGATTTCACCAACCGCGTGTGGGTTTGTGTGTCTGCGTCAAAAGGGCGGCCCGAGGACCAGGCCGCTGTGTTTTCATCAGCTGCACGGCCAGCAGTTGTGCAAGTCCCCCTGCTCTGCTCTGCTCTGGTCACCGACAAGGTCGCCTCGCCCTTAAACACCCTTCGACTGTCCATGTGGCCTCGCTCGGTCCTACAGACGTCACTGGCTGTATAGTTCAAACCTCGACGTCCTCTGGAAATGGCACACGGGCCCGTTGAACCTCTCATATCTACACCACCTGCGACCTTCCTTCGTCGTTGGTAATACAGCACTGGTTGTTCCCATCCACCACGCAACACACACACACACACGCACGCACACTCCAACATGGCTTCCCAGTTCCAGTCCCAAGTCTTCGAAAATGGCCGGTGGGTTATGAGGGACATGAATGTCCACGACGTCCTGAACAAGCCCACCACCACCAAGCCGGCCAGGCAAAACCAACAACCACCCCAATGTGGCATTATGACCAGGACTCTGGTCGAGAGTCCCGTTGCTCATTGGATCCTTCCCGTGCGACTGCGTTCCCCCCAGCATAATGATATCGCAATAGTTGGCGTGAGTACCCGCCCATGGTCTTCCTCCCTTCGCGCCCCACGTTCCACGGCTCTCTGCGACAACAAAGTAGCAGCAGAGACATGGAGCAGGTCACCGACTGGCTTCTATCTGAATGGCGAGCTAATCACTCCGCGCTTCAAAGGATCACTACGTGCAAATCTCAGAGCTTCAGGATGATCTACATCTTCATAGCATCGCCAAGAAGAGAGACTTCGGGTCTCGCATTCGCAATGCCAAGGTCATTGGCACTTTCAATCGGGATGACATCGACGCCAGCAGGTTCCAAGCCAGCCGATCGCGCCCAGGGCAACCTGACGATGCTATCGACGTGGGCATGTCGGATCTTTCCACCTCAGTGTCGTCCCCGAATCCGCCGCAATTACCCCCACAGCTGCTCCTGATTGTCCTGGAGACAGGCGACTGCATTTTCTTATTCCTGCGGCCTGCAAGAGATGGATCTTTCGAGTTTGCTGCATTACAACACGAAATCGACGCCACCCGCCTTGTTCGTCCCGGTTTCCACCTGGCAGTCGACCCGAGCTCAAGATACGTGGCACAGGCGTGTTCCAGGGACATCTTCATCATCCACGAGCTTGAATCGATGAGCAGCCTCAACAATTCTTTCATCCGCGGCCAACCTTTGAACCCCGTCAAATCATCTCGGCCACGTGCTGTCAATGGTACAATACAAACCATGGAGTTTCTGTATCCGAGGCCACAAGATCCCCACCACATCATCTTGCTGCTCATAGTGGTCAACAGGGGCGTCCCTCGGATGATTACTTATGACTGGGAACTAGGGGATGATATTAGAGAAGCTCTGGCCGCGGAGAAAACGGGCCACCTTTTGCCCAAAAACCACGAGATGCCCCTTCTCATCATCCCGCTCACTATATGCACGGCCTTTTTCGCTGTGTCCGAGGGAGAAATTGCTCAGTGCAGAGACATCCTTCATGGCTTCCCTACTTTCGAGCCTTGCAATATTGGGAATTTCCCTCCGTCAGAGCATCATGATGGATCTCAACCGCCATTGTGGACAGCCTGGTCCAGGCCTCCTCGACTCTCGATATTCCATCCGAACAACGATCACATTTATGTTGCGAGGGAGGATGGCCTTGTGTTGTTCCTAGACTGTGACTCTGAGAATATACTTGCGGCCCACTTTAACCACGGGACATTCTGTAACGTTTCGACTGCCTTCACAAGCCTTTCACACCATAACGACGAGATTTTGGTTTTTGGGGGAGACTCGGGCTTAGGCGGCGTATGGAAGGCGAGTTTACCTATTTGCATGTCTGTACAAAAAAAGGAAATTACTGACACGGTGCAGGCTCCCCCAAGGGAACAGGTTGTTCGGCTCAGCCAGATCCCAAACTGGTCACCAACTGTCGATTTCGTCACAACAAACGAGTCTCGTCGCTGGGATGATTATACCGGTGCCACGGGGAAGAATGGAACGAGTCCGCAAAACTATATTGATGCTCTATCGTCTGGTTTCTCGAAGCCCGATAGAATATTTGCCGCCGCCGGAAGAGGCCGAAATGGTTCGATTGTGGAATATCGACATGGCCTGCGGGCAAATATCGGCATAGATTTCGATGTCGGCATGGTTGTCAAACGTTGCTTCATGCTTCCGGCCAACCTTTCCGAGCCGGACTACGGTCATCACCTGCTGTTATCGCTTCCTGGAAGGTCTGCTGTCTTGCGATTTGACCCGGATTTCTCAACGACCTATGACGTAGAACCAGAAGAAGCACTGTACGATATATCCTCGCCGACACTTGCGGCCAAGCTGGTCTCCGAGGAGCTCATTGTCCAGGTCACAGAGGACGGCATCGTTCTCATCAACTCATCATCTTCGAGGCAAGTCTGATACCTCTGTATTTGTGTTTATTGTCCCCACCCACGACGACTGACAGTCAGTCGGGTTAGCAAACAAACCCGGTTCGTCTCTTTGGGTGTACGTGGGCCAGCTGTCATAGATGCCACTGTCCAGGGAAATATGCTTGCCGTCACGTCGTATGCGGACAACATCTTCGAATTGAATACCATGCTACTTGACGGCTCCAACCTGGAGCCTCGTCCCCTTCACAGACAAATCTTCGAGGGCGACGTGAAATCCCTCGGGATCTGCAATATTGGTGGAAAGGCACATGCAGTTGCCTGCTTGTGGCGGAATAATGCTGTCTATCTGGACCTGTATAGCATACAGGACAAGACGCATGTGAAAACCATTTCTATGCAATCCCGTGAGTGCAAGTTTCTGTCGCTGCGCTCTTGAAATCCCGACCCGGTGGCGGCTGACATGCGTGCACAGTTGCCGGAAGTCCATCCGCAGATGAATTCACAAGGGGCAGTTTTACCAACATCGAACCTTTTACAAGCATCGTGCCAGTAATCGATGACCCGGCAAACAGTGTTCTGATTGCTGGGAGCCGGGATGGGCTATTGCTGACACTCGGCCTGGACAGTAGTTACGAGGTTACGGCAGCATCTCTAGAGAAGGTGGGCTTAGTACCAGCCTACGTCTACGAGGCGCCTGGTGGTTCGGCGTTTGTCTGCTGTGATGAGAGCTTCACGCTCATTGGCGACTATCAAGGAGGTACACGAGGATTTGCCAAGCGGCAGAGTATCTGGACCGTAGATGCGAACGACAGCAGCAAGCTCGCCCCGAGAATGACCTCCGTTGTGGTATTGCACAAGAGCTTTTCTGGAAACCCTACCAACAAGTCACTTCTACTGCTCGCCAAGGATCACGTCTTGCTTGCTGAGTTACAACCAGAGGTTGGACCTGTCCAGCGACAGATGCCCCTGGGCATGACACCGCAGAAAATGCTTTATTCGCACGTCCTCAAATGTTTGGTCGTCGGCGCAAGGACACTTGATGACAGACCCACGCTGAAATTTATCGACCCTGATACTGGTGAAGACCTCTCGCTTCCTCTAGATGGACAGACTAAAGAGCCGACTGAATTCATAAGTGGGCTGGGGAAGACAGGAGACCGGATCCTCTGCCTGGACGAGTGGCATATCCAGTCGAAGAATAAGAACTTTTACCACATTGTTGTCACAACACACGGCGGCCCATCAGATGGCGGTAGGGTCATGATCGTCTCCACACAGCCTGAGCGACCAGGAAATGGGGAAAGCCGTGGCAGGATCCCCTTCTTCACTCGGCATAGGATAAAAGGGTCAAGGGAACCCGTTCATGCTGTAGCCACGGCAGGCCACAAGATCCAAGCCACATTCCACTCGGAACTCGTATACTACGAACTGGACGATATAGCGAAGAAGCTCAACCATGTTTCAACCACACTGCTGGACTCGGAGGCATGGAGGCTGAGCGTCCTCCCGAATTCGCCATATACTCTCGCACTAACGAGGTGCGATTCCCTATGTGTGCTTGAAGAGGGTGAAAATGAGGGCGACGGCTTCGAAGTATGCCACATCGACCCTTATACCCCACACGGTCTAGACATGCTCGAAGTGGCCGGAGCCTGGCCCCCACCGCTACAAAAGGCGGAATCAACCGAGCCGCCACCGTCGATCGTACTGATAACCGATCAGGCGTGCGGCCTGAACGGGCGCTGGATACCATGGGACTCGCCCGGAAATGACTGCGAGGTGCTGTTCGAGGCGGATCTGCCATCGACGGTGCGCCGGCTGCGGCTGGGCCGGACCCTACCGTCATGGTCGCGCGAGGCCCGAAAAGGCCGGCAGCACGGCGGCAGCAGCAAGCGATTCGGGCTCCTGGCGGCGTCGGTCAACGATGCCGAGATCCTGGGGATGGGCATCGACGGGTCCCTGCAGCACTTCACGCTGCTGGACCTGGGGGCGTGGCGGTTCCTGCGGTTCCTGCAGAACATCTCGGAGACATCGCAGGAGCTGTACCCGTTCACGTACATGCAGTTTGGCACGGACGAGGAGAAGGAGGCGTTTGACCCGCGGCCGCTGGCGTCCGGGTCCGGGTCCGGGTCCGGGTCCAGAAGCGAGTCGGTGGAGCGGCAGGTCGATGGGGACCTCATGCGGCGGATCCTAGATGGTCGGGTGCTGGAACGGCTTGTCTGGTCCCGGCGCGAGTGGGTTGGGTATTTTATGGAGTATCTTGATGGGGTTGATGGGGGTCAGTGGACGCAGGGGTTTAGGGAGAACAGGGGGGACGCCGGTGATGGTGATGATGATGGTGGTGGTGTAAGTGAGGTGGACAAGAACTCGGAGACGGGGAGGGCGTACCTTGGACTCGCTTATGAGATTCTGGAGTATTTCCTTGTGCCGATTATATGAGGCAGGCATAACATGACAAAGAGGGGGTGTGGTCATTGCAGTTATTAGATGTTGTATTTGTGTTTTTTTTTTCTTTTTGCGGGGGGGAGGGGGGGAGAAAAGGGGGGATGGCTTGCAACGATTAATACAGCGTTTTTCACTGCCCCTACTTAAGTATCTATTCTTCTCGGCCTGGACTCTGCAGGAGGTAGCTCAAGATAGGCTTACCTCCTGTGGCTGTGTTGTTTCTGGCCTTGGTCATTTCGTTTGGACTGGTTGAAATGCTGGTCCGGAGGGTCATGGTGACTCTGAGCGGACCTCATATGGAGGACTTTGGTTTGTGAACACAGACTTTAATATGCGACATTACGGCTCAAATACTATAAATCCAGCCGGAGTAGTCAATGTGATATCTCTTCTGGCTGGCACGTTGGAGATTGGCGTGGTAACCCAGGTTTGTGTCAAGACTCGTTCAGCAGGCCTGACCGTCACTCATTTCATGTGCTGGGTGGGGAGTTCCGTGCTGCCAGTGCACCTATTACTGCTTTGGATGATGTTCAGTGTGCATGCCATTTTTTTGCAGGATGTTCCTTAAAACTTGGTTGAGCTCGAAGCTGAGACAGACATCATTGATCTGCTACTTTAGGCTAGAATTATAGGCATCAGATCTGATTGTGTTCCTTCTCATTTCAACAACAAAATAAATACCCCATGATGTGTTCGGTAAGCTATGCTAGGTGCAAGTCTTGCTAGTTCAAACGATTTCCAACCGACAATGCATTCAAGGTCTGTTTAACCAGTTTGAACTTGGAGACGGATGCAGCTGTAGTCCAAAGACAGTGTGGGTACTCCGTACCTAAATACTTTTCACGGAATACAATCGATACTTGCGGAACACAGTCGCGATGCCCTCATGCCCACAGGCTACCCGAGAAGCGATTGGACAAGGATATGCTAACGTAAAAAGCAAGGCTTGGCTCTCTCTTGTTCCCGCCAGTTTGTTAGTCAACAGTTCCTAAGACGGGGCCGGGCCAAGCAACTGCGGAATCCTTGCTGTAGCCTGTTAGTAATGAATGCTAGGCTCAATAATAGCTTGGAACACAAAAGAAACATGTCGGTTTTCCTGTCGCATTAAATCTGGGGCAATTAGGTGTTGCCAACTGTTCTGCGGGTGCGTCTCCCCGCGGGAAGCTGGTCTTGGCCTACAACTGGAGCTGTGAAGTCATTGGGTGGTGGGGCATTCTTGGAAAGATTCTGCGATACATACAACAGTAGAAGGGCGGCATGGCGGGGTGACGATAACTGATAACGACCTTCGTTGGGGGGTGTGGGAGGATTGGTTTTGTTAGGGGCACGGCTCTTGAGGAGGGTTGGGGCCAGGCTGCCGAAGGGCGACGATGGTGATGGGATGGCATTCTGGGAAATATATACCACCGTGGGGCGACGATAAGTGGCTGAGGGAGGAACCGAGAAGGGATGTTTGCGTCTGCAACAACAATGGAAGGATACAAACAAGGCTGTCCTGTTTTCCTGCAACTGTATGCAAGTCTTTTCGGGATTTGCCCAGAGCAGCGGTCGGATCAAACGCTCCAAGGTTGGCTGGTTGGCAGAGTGAGTGAGCACTGAGCAGTCGTTTCGAGAAACTTCTGGCGCCCAGTGGCTCTTTCCCGCGCCAGAATCACCCCCTGGCGTGGACATATTGAATTTCTCAAGGCTCAGCTCCAAGGGCCTGCCAGCTTCGCAACCAGAGCTGGGCAGGGCAGAGCGCGGCAGACCCAAGCAGTTTTTTTTTCCCGCTGACGGCTAGTCTCTTCCTTCTGACTGCTGCAGCCGCCATATCCAACGACAGACGACTCTTCTACTCACGCCTACTCCCAACTGGAATACTGCGAATATCCTCTTCCTCCCCCATCACACCATCACACATACTAGTCAGATTTGACTGCCCAGGACAACAACGGGATTTCGATCACCGTACCTTTCCCCCCCCTTACCTGTGAGAAGATACCCTGGTACTGTTGCAAATCAACAAAGAGAGAGAGAGAGAGAGAGAGAGAAGTTGTTGTTCACACCAGTTCGGTCCAGTTTGTTCATAATCCTCTTCGTACCCCGCCAACCACACACAAACCGCCAGAATGAGTGTCGTGGGTAAGTCGCCGCACCCAAGGCCCCTCAGCTTTTCTACTGGTCGTCTCGATGGCGCGGACGCTGACGTGCTTGCCTAATTGTAGGTGTCGATTTCGGAACCGTCAACACGGTCATCGCCGTTGCCAGGAATCGTGGTGTCGATGTTGTACGTCCACCCTCCGCCACTCGACCCCTTCCCCGACCTCACATTGCCTTTTTTACCTGATCACAACTGCCACATCACAAGAGATGAAGGCCATGTGCCTCCAAGACATAAGATGCTGACCGTTGATACCCTGACAGATTGCAAATGAAGTCTCCAACCGGGCGACACCGTAAGTGGAACCCCACCTGTGCCGCAGGCCTCGCTGCCAGTCCATGTGTCCTACAGCCTATTGGCTAACCACTCCTTCAAATAGATCTCTAGTCGGCTTCGGCCCCAAGTCGCGATACCTCGGCGAGACGGCCAAGACACAAGAAATCTCCAACCTCAAGAACACCGTCGGCTCATTGAAGCGCCTCTGTGGCCGCTCCCTCAACGACCCCGATGTCCAGATCGAGCAGCAGTATGTCTCTGCACCCTTGGTCGACATCGATGGCCAGGTCGGCGCCGAGGTCACCTACCGTGGCCAGAAGGAGAGGTACACTGCCATACAACTCACCGCCATGTTGCTGAGCAAGATCAAGGCCACAACCTCGGCCGAGCTCAAGCTCCCCGTCTCCGACATCGTCCTCAGCGTGCCCGCCTGGTTCACCGACATCCAGCGCCGCGCCCTGATTGACGCCGCTGAGATCGCCGGCCTCAAGCTGCTGCGCCTCATGAACGACACCACCGCCGCCGCCCTCGGCTACGGTATCACCAAGCTCGACCTGCCCTCGGCCGAGGAGAAGCCCCGCCGTGTCGTCTTCGTCGATGTCGGCCACAGCGAGTACACTGCCTCCGTTGTCGAGTTCAAGAAGGGCGAGCTGGTCGTCAAGGGCACCGCCTGGGACCGCCACTATGGTGGCAGGAACTTCGACAAGGCCCTGGTCGACCACCTGGCCAAGGAGTTCCAGGCCAAGTACAAGATTGATATCTTCTCCAACCCCCGCGCCGTCGCGCGTGTGTACGCCGCCGCCGAGAAGACCAAGAAGATTCTGTCGGCCAACCAGCAGGCCCCCGTCAACATCGAGTCCCTCATGAACGATGTCGATGTTTCCGCCATGGTTACCCGCCAGGACTTCGAGGCCCTCATCGAGCCCCTACTGAACAAGACCACAGGCCCCCTGGAGGAGGCCCTCGCCCAAGCCAAGCTGACCAAGGACGACATCGACTTTATCGAGGTCGTCGGTGGTGGTTCCCGCGTGCCTGCGATCAAGGAGCGCATTCAGCAGTTCTTTGGCAAGAACCTGTCCTACACCCTCAACGCCGACGAGGCTGCCGCCCGTGGCTGCGCCTTCAGCTGTGCCATCCTCTCCCCCGTCTTCCGCGTCCGCGACTTCTCCGTCCAGGACGTCATCCCCTACCCCATCGAGTTCGGATGGGAGAAGGCCCCAGATATCCCTGATGAGGACACGAGCCTGGTCGTCTTTAACAAGGGCGGCGTGCAGCCCTCTACCAAAATTCTGACCTTCTACCGCAAGCAAGCCTTCGACCTCGAGGCACGATACGTCAAGCCCGAGGACCTGCCCGGCAAGACAAACCCATGGATCGGTCGTTTCTCGGTCAAGGGTGTGAAGGCCGCCGGGGGCCCTGATGACTTCATGATCTGCAAGCTAAAGGCCCGTGTCAACATCCACGGTGTATTGAACGTGGAGAGTGGGTATTACGTCGAGGACCAGGAGGTTGAGGAGCCCATCCCTGAGGAGGAGCCAAAGAAGGAGGAGGGTGACAAGAAGGACCCAGATGTGAGTTTTCCAGCAGTCAATCATTTTCACACGTCGCCGAACGGGAAACGGAAGCCCTCAACTTCTCCGCCAGCGGAGAACAACGGGGCGACCGAAAAAAACCGCAAGCGAAGCTGCCCGCAGAACGTCCAACGCGACGCCGCGCCGAGCTCGACCGAGTCGCAGCCACACGGTGATCCCCAGCTGACAAATCTAAAGGCCATGGAGACAGACAGTAAGGAGGAGAAGCCCAAGACACGCAAGGTGAAGAAGCAGGTGCGCAAGGGAGATCTGCCTATCGTCGCTGGCAACCTCTCCCTTGACGAGTCTGCAAAGAACAACCTGACCGAGAAGGAGAATGCCATGGTCATGGAGGACAAGCTGGTCGCCGACACCGAGGACAAGAAGAACGAGCTCGAGACCTTCATCTACGAGCTCCGCAACAAGCTCGACGAGCAGTACGCCGACCTCGCCAGCGATGAGGAGAAGGAGAAGATCAAGGCCAAGCTGGAGGCTTCAGAGGTGAGTACCGAAGCATACATACTTCCCCGTCCAATGCACGCAACAGGCGACTGACATTTCATGCAGGACTGGCTATACGAGGACGGTGAGGACACCACCAAGGCTGTCTACATTGCCAAGATCGACGAGATCCGCGCCCTTGCCGGCCCCGTCATCCAGCGACACTTCGAGAAGGTCGAGGCCGAGCGTCAAGTGGTCCAGGCCAGGGTTGACGCCGAGCGGGCAGCCAAGAAGGCGGCCGAGGAGGAGGCTCGCAAGCAAGCCGAGGCCCAGAAGGCCTCCCAGGAGGGCGCCAACGGCAAGGACGCCGAGATGCAAGACGCGGACGCCGCACCAAAGGCGGAGGTTGAGGAGGCTCAGGACCCGAAATAGAGTTTTGGTATGAGCTCTGACGCCCCCATAGTGCTGGATTAAGCAGGGGGCAAAACGGCACTAACATGCCATAGAGAGGACAAGGAAAGACAAGAGAGACGGACACACACACAAAAGATAGGATACAGAGCACAGAGACTGTGGTTTTCCCATAGTTGGATTCAAGACAGTCGGTTTCATGAGCTTGGCTTGGCCGGCTTCCTTCTCTGTGTGTATTGGGTCGACCGCCCTCACCTCACCTCGCCTCCGTTTCGGAAGATCAAAGATGGCAGAAGCTTCTTCCGGTGGCTTGTGCACAGAGTATTTTGACATTGGGTGGGAAAGACAGGGAAATGTGTTTGTTTGCCAATAGACCAGACCGGCAGGGGGTAAAAAGAACGGGACACCCACACGTTTTTCTGTTTCCTGTTTGTTTTTGTTTTTATTGCACACAACTCTGCTGCCTCGGCTTGTTTCTTGTTGACTTGTCGTCGTTGTTTTATGAATGATGTGTATGCGGATTTATTAGATTAGCCTAGATGTGATGATGGACATGAAGAAAATCCCACATATTTAAAACTTGTTATATGTGAGCATCATTATGCTGTTGCTTATTGTGTTAGGTTAACGGAGATAATGATTTAACTCAAGGTCGCCTTATGTTGGTTACTTTTGTGTAGCTCAGCCCAGCTCAGCGTGGTATGACATATGAGAAAACAGGCTTGAAATATATAATTTTGCTAGATTGATATGTTCATGTTAAGGTTTGTGCAGCAGCAGATTCTGTGATAGACCTACCTCATCAACAGACTGGTTCCCTCCATTCAGCAGACCTTGGCAGCGCGATACCGGTCTGGCAGTCAGGACCACCTGAATAGGCGCAAAGCGTGTATTGGCTTCAACTGCGTGACCTTGGAGTAGGTAGGCTATCTTCCCACGAGTACAGTCTCGTACAGTGAAAAGTTCCCATCAGACATTCTTCTACAAATCACTTGACAGGCTTTCTCTGGCCTCACACAATGCATGTCTGTAGTCTGTACAAGTATATATTGATATGCACCGCAAACCAGCAAGAACGAATTATGCTATTGCTACTTTTGAGTCCCTTATCCCCTTCCCTCCTTTTCTTACCTGTTAATTTTTTTGGGGGGCGCGTGTGTGTGTGTGTGGATGTATATCAAGCCTTTTATCGAAAACACCACCATCACCCACCCGCTTCACGCTGCCGGTCACTTGATCTACGGAATATCGAACAACGGCTTGAGCTTGACGATAAGCTGCCACTCGTCGTTCGACACGTCCTTCCGGTAGAACTCCTTCAGACAGTCGATCGACGCACGCGAGATGGTGCTGTACAGCGTGTCCGTCTCCTCTAGCTGCCGCCCGTACGTCGGCTGGTGGCCTCCCATCTCGATCTTGACGGCCACCGAGGGCTGGCCCTTCTTGCACACTGGGATCTGCTTGTGCTCTCGCTCGATGGAGGTTCTAGCGTGATTTGTTAGCGGTGCGTGACAAGTAAAGTGAGTGGGAGGGTGATGGGGG
>MAVT02000134.1:0-16060 GCA_001702395.2 Diaporthe helianthi | reverse complement strand
TGAAAATAGGGAACATACACTCTGCCCATGGCAATGATCTCCTTCACACCAGTCGTGGGGTTATGCTTCACTGCCGAGATGGGCGTGTTGACCTTCAATTGGCCTTCCACCACATCTACACCGACAACAATGGGGTTTGTCTTGTTGAAGACGGCCACAGGCTTGAGCACACATGGGAAGACTGCCAGCATCTTGGACTCCTCCTTCTTCTTCTCAAGCAGGTCGTCCATGTGCTTGGTGAACTGGTCGAAGAGGTGGTAGATAATGTCAGCCGTAAAGATGGTGATACCGTTGTCCTCGGCGTACGTCTGCGCGTCCTTCTCGACCTTGACGTCGAAACAGAGCATGACGGCGTGCTCGGGCGACTTCTCCAGCATGATTCCACACTGCATGACGTCTCGCTTGGAAACCGGGCCGATGCCGACATTGGCGACGGGGATCTTGCAGTCCTTGAGGAAATCCAGCAGGGCCTCGAGGGAACCCAGCGTGGAAGCCTGGACCGACACACCACGGCCGGTCCTCTCAACACGACTGAACAGCGTCTCGAGATCGCTCTCGAGCTCGTCCTCAATATCGTCCTCGTCATCGTCGGGGCCCGCGACAAGCAGACGAGAACCAGCGATGGCCTTCTCGAGCCCTGGTGCGACGATCTTGACACCAAGCGCGGCCTTGATCTCCTTGTTGTGCACGTACTGTGACTTGAGACGGAGCTCCTTGAGCTTCTCCGGCGTCAGCAGGGCTCGGACGTTGGTCTTGATCACGCCCTCTGTGCCACACAGCAGGATTCTGTCGCCTTCCTTCATGATACCGTTGGAAAGAATGACATCGATGGTCATACCGAAACCCTCGATCTGCTTCACTTCCAGGACAGTGGCTTGCACCTCGGAGAGGTACATGAGCGAGCCCACCATCCTCTCCTGCGTGAGCTGCAGGATCAGCTTGAGCATGTCGGGGATACCCTCTCCGGTGTGGGCGGACGTGGGAATGAGCGAGACGAATTTGGACATTTGCTTGTTCTCATAGTAGAGCTCGGCGTTGAAGCCTTGCTCGGCGAAGGCAACCTTGGTCTGGTCAAGACGGTTCTTGAACTCGTTCTGCACAGCCTTGCCCTGGAGTTTCAAACTCTCCTGGAAGCCGTTGTTGTCGATCTTCTTCCAGCCGTAAAGACGATCGATCTTGTTGAGGGCGACGACGAATGGTGTCTTCCGCTCACGCAGCATGCGCATAGACTCGAGTGTCTGGGGCTCAAGACCGTGCATAATGTCGACGACCAAAATGGCAATGTTGCAAAGAGAGGAGCCTCTTGAACGCAGGTTGGAGAAGGACTCGTGACCGGGTGTGTCGATGACCAGTAGACCGGGAACCTTGAACTCGAACTTGCCGTCCTGGTTGACAACCTGTGTCTTCTGCTTGATGGCGTCGACTGGGAAGTAGGTGGCACCAATCTGCTGAGTGATACCACCTGCCTCGCCCTCCTGGACGTTGGTCTGACGAATCTTGTCGAGCAGCTTGGTCTTTCCGGTATCGACGTGGCCCAGAATACAGCAAATGGGTGATCGGAGGTTGTCTTTTGATCGTGCAGCCAGGGCGGCCTGGTGGGCCTTCTCACGTCTTGCGAGGGCTTCCCTCCTTCTCTGCGCCTCCCGGTCAGCTGCCTCATCGTCTGACGAGGACTCTTCTTCCGAGGATTCCTCCTTGGTCTCTTGTTGCTTTGGTCTTGACGGGAGTGACTTCTCTTCTGCCTTGCCGTTCTCCTTGTTATCGGCCTCGTCGTCTGAGTCGGCGTCCCAGCTTTCCTTGGGTTCTTCGTCGGATGCTGCTGCGGCCTCCCAGTCCTCCTCGATCTCCTCTTCCCTCGCTGCAGCGGCTTTTGCGGCGGCCTCGACCTCGGCCTTCTCCCGGGCCAGACGCTCCTCTTCCTCCTTCTTCTTGAGAGCCTCTTCGGCCTGGATTCTCGCACGTTCGGCGGCTTCGGCTAGGGCTTTCTCCTCGTCGATCTGCCCGTATGTAATTAGTAACTGAAACGGTCCGAAAGCATGTGAAAACTATAAACGACCCTGAAACCCACCTTTTCTTGCTTCTTGCTCTTGCCCTTCTTCTCGAACTTGGGCTTCTCCTTCTTGGCTGATTCGCCGTCTGCCAGACCGCCGACCTGAATGCCGGCAGCCAGCATCTGCTGGAGCTTGCGCTCGTTCCGGGCCTTCTCCTCCTTCTGGGCCTTGGTCATGTACTTGCCCTCCTTCTTGAGCTGCTCGACCTTCTCCTTCTCCTTCTGCTTCTTGCGGGCCTTCTCCTCTTCCTTGCGCTTGTTTTCCTCCTCGAGAAGGCGCTCCTCCTCTTCTATCCGGGCACGCTCCTCGGCGTCGGCCTTGGCCTTGGCCTCCTCCCGCTTGCGAAGCTCTTCTTGTTGCTTTTGCAGGAGTTGGAGGTGCTTGGGGAGCTTCTTGCCTGACTTCCCGGCCTCGGCCGCCGGGGCTGCCGCCGCGGGCTCCTCTTGCTTCTCGGCGGCTTTGGATGGCTCAGCTTTAGCGGGTGCGGGTGTGGTGGTCTTCTTCTTCGCCGCAGCCTATTCGTAGAACAGGATTGGTGAGCCTCGTATTCACAGCGATACGCGTGCGTTTGAAAGAATACATACCTGCTCCTTCTTCCTCTGCTTCTCGCGCTCCTTCTTGGCTTTCTCCTTCTCGGCCTTGGTGAGGACCCTTCCGGAGGCGTCTGTCTCCTCATCGCCATCCTTGGCGGCGGGCGCTGGCTTGGCCTGTTGCTTGCCCTTTCCGCCCTTGCCCTTCTTGTCTGGTAGGGCGAACTCGTCATCCATGTTGGCCTCGACAGGTGCGGCCTTCTCCTCTGGTGGTGGGGCTGGTTCGGCGCCGGGGGCGTCCTCGCCCTCGAGCTCTGGGAGGCCCTTCTTCTTGCGCCTCTCCTTGTTCTTGCGCATCAGAGCCATCAGACCACCTGCTGCAGGGGCGTCATCCTCGGCTGGGGCCTCGGCATCGCCATTTTCGGGCGCTGGGTCGGCATCCCCATTTGCTGGGGCGATGGACTCGCCCAGCTCGGCCTCCCAGTCGTCCTGGGGCTTCTTGTTTCCCTTCTTCTTAGGCGGCATTTTGGACGGTTATTGGACGGTTATTGGAGGCGTATTAAGAGCTTGGTGGTGGTGGTTGTTGTGGGTGAGCCAGCCTGGAGGGTGCCTGGAGGGTGTCTGGAAGGGAACAATGAAAGTTGTGGGCGGCGGAAAGTTACCTGTTTGATTGAAGTCGGCGTAGTGGAAATGTGGGGTAATATTTTTGCAGCTCCAAGCTTGTGGCAAGATCGGACCTCTGCTCTCGTGCGACACAGCCCAAACAAGCCACTACCACCTTTGGATTCAACAAGCATATTAGACTGCTCTAAAACCCCCACCAAACAACTTTTCCTATCAAGCAGCCTTCGATGGAATGAATATCTTATATAATGGCAGCCATTGAAAAATTCTCTCCTTGAACAAGAACAATCCTCCCCAGAACAATATCCTACGGGGCACCTTCCTATAGAGCAACCTGCTCTTGAATAAAGGCTGACCTCGTGTGGAGATACTACTCATGGAGCAATTTGTGGCATAACATGTCATGAGAATGCCCCTCATGGGCCATGCTCCCACATGGAACCCTCCTGTGGAATAGCCTCCAGAGGGAAAAGCTCCTATGGAAAACCCGTCCGTGGAACAGCTTCCTAGCGATCACCTAAACGGGAGGTAAGTACAGTATGCAAACAAACTCACTGGGTTTATCGAAATGGAGAAGCACGATCGCCATCGTCGCATGATCCACCAAGAACCAGCAAACTCGGACCAGAAGCCCCGGGTGCGGGGAAATGGGCGCCACCTTGTGTAGTGTACTGTAGGTGTGACTTGCTTGTTTCGGTGGTTGCTCATTTCTCTGCGCATGACAAACTTCCACAAACACTCTTCACAGGAGCAGCAGAACAGAGCCGTCCCTCCATCACCTTGTCAGTGTTGGTGGTCGGTCCGTCTTCGAATCCCTGTTCCAGATATATCATGACTGCCCAGGGTGGGTTGCTCAGTAATTAACAGGGCTGCAACATATCAGAAGACCTCGAGGGGGGAAATCTGCAACTAACTCCAGATACACTTGTCTCTTCGGTGATCTGGGTGGAATTTTCCATTCCAAGGATCCTCTGGGACGGCCCCAATATGCAGTCGCACTCAGCCCTCAACCATTGCTCTGGAGTATCTCCAGTTGTTTCCAGCTGCATAGACCACAGAAACACTGCATCTTCATTCTATCTCTAGCAATCTACTGGTATAGCGGCTGAAATCACAGTCTACTCAACCCAGAAATCCAACGCTGAATCCAACGCTGATATCTCACAACAAACCCCTGTCCCCTCGGGCTTGATTTATCTCATCTCCTCCCATGATGACTCGACGAGGCCGTCTCATCATCCTCTAACTCCCCGTCATCCTCAAACGGGACCCTCACATACACCTCTCCGCTCGCCAGCGGGCTCCTCCCCCTCTGCCTCGACCCTCGAGCAGGCACCGCCAGGTTGCTGCGCTCCCTCCCAGCACCATCTCGCAAGCCCTCAGCGGACCTCTCGTGGACCGGGGTACCGGGAAGCGTCTCCGCATATCCCGTCTCCGTGCCCGCCGCCGCCGCCGCCGTTGTGGTTTCGGGGAACTCGTACTGGTACATGTGTTGTTGATGACGTGTGGTGGTAGTGGCAGGGCCAGCCGGGGGCTGATGAAGCGGCTGCACCTGCGACAGCCTCTTAGCCTGCCGCGCGTGCGCCATCTCGTACTTTCGGCTGTCTTCCTCGTTCATGAATGCTGTGTCGTCGTTGTCATCCTCGCTGTCATGCCTCATGTCGTTGTTGTTGTTGATGACGCCCGCCGGCTGGGGCTGGGGCTCGGGTTCGGGCGGGGGTGCTGCTGCTGTTGTCTCGCGGGGGTGCGTGTACGCCACCGAGGAATACGCAGAGCGGAGGCCATTTACGTACGAGGATGAGGAGCTCGGTCTGCCGTCGCCGCTGCTACGATAGACGCCCTTCCCCTTTGTCATGGTCGTACCCGCGGCGGTGCTGTTCGACATGGTAGAGCTTTCCATTGACGACGACCCGCGCATCTCGATATCCTCGGGCCTATACCTGGCCTTGAAAGCACGACCGCCGCTGCTGCCCTGCCTTGCATGTGCGACTGCTATTCTACTCTTCACCCTGGGCCTGCTGGTATCTCCCCCACCACCACCGGCGCCACCGCCACCGGAGGAGACCTCGGTAGTACTCCCGCCCGACTCTGTCCCGGGGTCCGGGTACCGATAGATCCCGCCCTCGGTCCTCAGCGGCGCGGCAAACAGGCCCTCGACCTGCGGCGGCGGCTGCAGCACGCTCCTCTGGCGTCCAAGGCCGTCTCCTCTCCTTGCTGACATCCTTCTGCGTCTTCTCTCGCCTGCGACGCGGGCCTCTTCCTCGTCGCCTTCTTCGTGCGCCCGTTGTTGCTGTTGCTGTTGTCGCTGCTCCATTATGGCAGGGATGAAGGTCTCAGGCTTGATGTTGAGGTCGTCGCCCGTCTGCTCCGCGTGCTCGATGGCCTCCTGTACGGTGGTGTTCTTGTCTGCCGCCGCAGCATCGGCCCGAGGACCTCCCCACGTGCGCTGCCCCGCCGTGAAGATGCCGTACACCATGTAATACCAGTTAAAGAAGGGGTTGAGAACAAACATCATGGGGTAGAGCCAGATCTTGTATCGGCGTAGCTTGGCGCCAAAGTAGATCATCATGAGCCAGTTGAGCCCGAGCGAGACGCCAATGAAGCCAACAGGTAGGTCAGCGATGCTCTTCTCGGTCGACAGCAGCGCCAGCACCATCACAAAGAAGAGCAGCGCCGTGGTGCGGATCGTGTTCTGGCAGAAGCGGTACAGCACCAGCACAGGGTAACGCCGCCACAGGCGCCAGTCGGTCAGCATGCAGGCCTCGTTGGTGATGAAGCCGAGGAACCAGCGGCGGCGCTGCTTGACAAGCGACGCGTACGTCTGCACCGCCTCGGTCTTGCAAAAGGCCGACGTGCACATCTGGATCTGGTAGCGGTGCTTGGCGCCGATCATGAACAGGTGCGTCAGGTACCGGTCCTCGCCCAGGTGGTCCTTGGCAAAGTCGAACAGGTCCTCGCACTGCTCCGCCTTGCCCGCAAAGTAGTACTTTGCCATGCGCCGGAACGCGCTGAACCGCAGCATCGTCAGCGCCCCGGGCAGGCACGTCACGGAGCCGCAGCCGGACTCGACAGACCGCTCAAACAGCTGCCCGTGGATGTACTCCATGTCCTGCAGCAGCGTGATGATGCTGTGCTTCTTGGTCGTCGAGGTGATGACCCCCGTCATGGCGAGCATGTTGCGCTGGTTGCCCGGGCTGAACTCCATGTCGTAGAGGAAGTTCTGCAGGCACATGCGGTCCAGGATGCAGTCCGAGTCTATGAAGAGGATGAAGAGGTTGTCGTTCATCTTGAGGTAGTCGGTGTAGATCCTATCGATGAGCTTGTAAGTTGCCTTTTGGCAGTTCCGCTTGCCTCCGTGTGGGAATCGCGACACTGTGATCCGGGCGTCTTTGTATGCCACGTCAATGCTCTTGGGGTAGCTCTCGAGCGTCAGTGGCACGCCGAGCCTCTCTATGGTGGTAAGATAGAGCTCGTCTTCTTGGTCGCCGTCGAATGACAGGAAGACATGGATACATGAGGGTGGGTAATCGCCGTCGACCACAGAGTCAATAGCTGTTATGAGAACGTCGGGCTCCTCCTTGTAGCATGGCATTACTATGACCACCTTGGGGGCGGAGTCCTCGTCCAAAAGCTGCTTTATACGCTTCGTCCGCCCAAGCTGGTGGGTTACCAGCTGATACACGCAGAAAAGCCACGGGATCGTCAGCAGGCCCGCAAAGGACCAGAAAGCAAACCCGAGGAGGAAATCAACCATCTTCACGGGCCAATAACTGACGATTTGACTCGGGAGCGGCAGAGTCACAATCATGATGGGCAGGAAGATGGCCCTAATAAAGGTCATCTGGTCAGCTATCATACGCATGGGTAGATCTTTCCAGGGATCGGAAACGTACCTAAGCAGCAAGAAAGCCACAGCAACAACCACTGCCAGGACATTTACGGTCCAGTGCTCTGACTTCCGGAAGACCTTCCAGAGACAATACAAGAATGCACCGATCCATAGGAACCACTCTAAAAGAGCAGCCAGCATGACCACGCCCACTATTGAGGTGTACACAATCTGCAAAAGGTCAGCTAGTTATTCATGTGCCTCCAAAACGGTCTGCCCCGGAAGGACGACAGTAAATTTCCACCAGCATGATAGACTTACGTCCTTGACGGGCCATGATAAAGCCATTCTGAGGTCCGTTCCGCAGAAAACTCGATCAGCCTCGAGACCAGCACGTATAGCCTTTGTTGAGTCCCAAGCAGGCAGCGTCTCGAGCCCAGAAACAGAAATTCGAGAGCAAGGTATATGCCGCAGGGGCTGGGGCCAGCTAGGCGTGGAGCACTCCTGTCTCTTCACTCATGCAGTGCTAGGCATGTCTCTTGACAACAGAAAAACGCCTGGCGCCGAAACCTGTGCCTTGCTGCGTTTTCGGTGTGGTGCAAGGGGGGGGGTGGGGATGGCGTACACCGTCGGGTACTTGCAGCAGCACTGGGTCAGGGCTGCTCGGTGTGGTTCCGGATGGCGTAACTGCTCTCTGTGTGTGTGATTCTATCCCTGGCCAACATCGGCAGATTGTGCGATGGAGGAAAAAGTACAAATCTTCCTCTTCCCTAATTCCGTGTTGTAAGAGGACCAATGTTTAGAAGATCAGAAGACGAAGGTATTTCCAAGATGCGGAAGATTCCGAAATTTTCCATGCGGAACACTTCCAGTCCAGTGAAATTGTGAAAATCTCAAAAGAGAAGAAAAAGGAAGTACAGGTCTGTACCTGTTCGGGAAGACGCAGTCGGACGCCGGAGTTGTACCTCAGGACCTAGGATCCTCGCAGCTCGTATAAAAAGTGCTCTGTATTTCTCCCACTGCCTCTCTCTACCGCCACCAGTGGAAATTTGGTATGGTAAGGTAGGTACCTGCTTTTTGGCAGCAGATCTCCCGTCTCTTCACAAATAAATAGGTCACTCCGTCAAACAGAGGACATGACCGATCGGATTGGAGGGCTGGCCGTTACCTGCCACCGCCACGCGCGTGTTGGTACAGCAGTGGCTTGAGGGGGAGGCGGGCCAACCTCGAGCGGAAGACTGAGACAGGCAAGAGGCAAGAGACAAGATTTTCCTTGATGCACCGCAGATCAATGTAGACATGTGTGTTTCGGATAGAGCCGGTAGCCGAAATTCTTTGCAGGTCAGCCGATTTATCCTTTTTCGTTTGGCAGATGGGATGGTAGAGGTCAGCTCACCGTGGTAGTATGGCCAACACTTGAGAGGTGATATGTGGTCCAACCTGTGATATGACCCCAGCTAGCAATGCATCATCAGCTGGTCCTGAGGTTCTGAAGAAAATGGGAGTGATGAAAGGTAGAAACTGGAGAGATGGCAGAGACGTAAGGTGAATGCAGAAAAGAAAGAGACCAGAACTTGTAAAGATCCTGCCTGGTTGGCCCTGAGATAAAAAGCAGCAAGTGACCAAGGCTTAGGGATGAGAGAAGGCCATCATCACAGGACAGCCATTCACTTGTCTTGATGGTGACAGTCGACACTGAACAATCCATAGTGAAGGGCAGTCACAGCTAGCAAGCTACCTGTGGGATTCGTCTGTTGCCAACAACTGTGGTGATGGCAGACACAACGGGAAGGATGTCACATTGCGAGAATAAGGTCCCAAGCTCTGGGATCTCCAGACCTTAGGGGTTCTGAGTGCCATCTTCGTCAAGCGATGGTCCTGCACATCACCAAAACTTGAGCATCCTGTGGTGAATTTGGTGTTGGTGCAAGCAAGAGTGATGTTTGTCTTGGAAGGAGGGAGGAGCGAGCTGGCCCAACCAACCCCTCACTGCTTTTTGAGAAGTCTGTCATTAGGCACCACCCTACAAGACGCATCTCCACAGGCTCAACCCTCTACAGATGTGAGTCCCCTGTGCATTTCAGTTCATGAGCAAGCTCACCCATTGATCAACCATAAGCTTTAACATGCAGGCAGGCAGCACAACACCAGGGCTAAATGCATGAGCACCCATCTAACCGTGAAGAGTTGGGAAGAGGGCTGAGAGATGCAGTACCGGCGTGCAGGTCAAGCCTTCTCAACATACAACTTCACTGCATCTTCTTGAGCTTCTTATTAAGGAGAAAGCATGTTCCTGGTATGGTCCAAGATAATCCAGCATGCAAATGTTCGTCTGCAGCCCCCTCTACAGATGCACCAAAAAGGTGCAATGGGAGAGGCTCGAGGGCAATGCAGTGAAATAAAAAAGCAACCCAGCATTGTGCTTGAATGACTTTACGAGCATGTCATGCAGAAACATCTCACTTTCCCTGAAGCCTCAATTGCAGGAGGATTTTAAGACACCAAAAAGATTGACTACTCTCCCACTATTGCCTCAAACTTGCTTCTCTGGGTGAACACCACGTGTGTGGTAAAGCTCCTCCATCTGCTCTGTGAACTCTTTGCACTACAGGGATGTAGACGACGTGCATCAGAACATCAGAAGGATACCAGCCACTCTCACTCCTCCTCTCTTCAATGAGTGTCGAGCACAGATTTTGATCTGATGATCCCAATGTGTGTCATGTTTGCCAATATCACCAGAAGAGGTCTTCGTTGCGGATGTTCAGGCAGACGGTAAGCTGTCTTTCGTCTCCCACGACCAGCCCAGGTGGGCATCATCCAGGCGAAGGTCGGTCCTTGTCATGCACTCTTCCATAGGACCTTGTCAACACGGTACTGCACTCTCTGTACTCCCCTTGCTTCCTCTCGGCTTTCATCTCAAACTTTGCACCAACTTCATGCTTCGACACAGCAATGGGAACATCTCCTTTCTTGCAGGTGTACGAATTGAGATAGACTGGCATGCTCGGTGAGGCGGAGGGTAGCATTCTCGGAAGGACTATCGCCCCCCTCGAATTGCCAACCTTGCCAGGCGTTGGGGTTGAGGCCTGAGTGGAACCATCCGAGCTGATGGTGGCATGGGGCACACAATTGCTGCTGAAGGCCTTCTGTGTTCAAATCAAAAGAGTCATTTGCCAAGCCGGCTCGAATGCCATGTTATCAAGTCCTGTAAGAATTGCCGTGTCACGGCTTTGTCAGTAAACTGATCTCTGGGGGAGTAGAGGGCTGATGGGGTTGGCGGCAAGGAGCCTCATCTTGTCCGATATGTCTGTTTGCGCCGGTGGCAACGAGAAGGCCGAGAATGCGGAATTGCCACGGCAAAATCTTCCATGATTCCATGGGTTTCGGCAATCTCATTCCCGAGCCCCAGATCGGACTTTGACAGGCATTCCCGCTGTCGTCGTCTCTCGACGTGCCCCGAGACATTGTCGAGCTGTTCAACACATGCAGAATTCTCATACCACTCAAAGTCCTCGAATTGGAGTTTCTTGACTCGCTGTCCTGGATTCTTGTTGTTGGCCTTGTCGTAGCGGTGGTTGTGGTGGTGGGTAATGGGCCTGCTATCGGAACCTGTGGGGCGGATCGTTAGGCCCTGTCCTCGCTAAGCATTTGTCAGAGAGACTCACCCTCTTCACCATCATTTTCACGAAGATCATAGTTGAGCACCAGATTCTTGATGCGCTGCTGTTCCTCCCGCTCCGCCTGTTGCTGGCTTCTCATAGCGACCGCAAAGTGGGAGTCTGTGGGCAGCTCCAGGGTTCGAGTCTGGGCACTATTAGCTCTCTCTGATTCTCACTTCGGGGTGGGGAAACCGACCTGTTGCTTGTTTCCTTTCTTGGTGAGTACCGAAAATGCCATTTTTGGAGCCGGCATCGGGGCCTCGGAGTCACCATCGCCCTGATCGTTGGTGACGGTGGCCTCGCGCGTTCTCGACCGGACTGGCAGTGCGACGTCAAACACAGGGCGCCGGTCAAGCTTTCTTGATTCCAGGCTCTCGGACATCATCTTCGCGTACTCTCGCTCGAAGTCAGCGTCCTCTTCGGGGTCGATCTGTTCTTCCTGCCGAGTAACGATGATAGCCTCGTCGACAGATTCCTCAGAAGTTGTACGCCGATCTTCGTCCTGCTTGGCGGGGCATTGGTTAGTGAATATCCAGCTGAGTACGGCGGGAAATCAACGTACGTCATCCTCGTCGTCCTCGTCGTCATCGTCAGACGCGGCAACCTCGTCGTCGTCGACTTCGGCGTCATCATCGTCATCTACATCTGCCATCTCGTCTTCAGTCGATGAGCCGCTAGCGTCGTCATCCTGGTCCTGAAGCTCTGGTCCATCGAGTCCGGCGGCCTTCCGATCCTGTGCAAGGACGAGCTGGAACGCCTTACTGGCCTCCTCCAAGTTGGAAGCCAGCTTCCACTGTGGCCGGGTGCCAGTGTAGATATCATGAACTAAGAACTCGATATCCATAGGCAGAGGATTCTTGGTGAAGATATAATACTGAAAGCCTTTTAGTCGCCTGCTTACTAGGTCAAGGGTGGAAAACATACCTGAAGGAACGAGAGGAAGTAGTCAAGCTTCTTGCCTGCAGGACCCTTGTTAAAGTAGACCCCCGAAGCCTCGAGGATGAAGTAAATGAGACGAATGCGGAAAAAGTCGTCGGGCAAATCGAATGGATTCAGCCGCCCAGGAACTGGTGGACCACCATGGCCAAAGGTCATGATTTTGTACATGACATCGAAGACAACGGCGTGCTCGACCAGGCGGTAATTGTAGATCTCAGCCAGGTATTTGACCTCCGCAATGCGTCGCTGGTTGTTCTTGAAGTCATTATGCTCCAGACCAGCATTGATAGACTCGACTACATTGTCGACCACCTGCACAACAAACTCTGTGCGATACCTGTAGAGATGCGCTAGCAGAGAGGCGAGGAGGTGGATGGCGCCATACTTGACCTTTCCAGGCTTGGAGAAAACTTTTCCAAGAGCCTGTGGGACCTGCATGAATTTTGTTAGTGAGAGACTCATCCCACAGGCCATGGTGTCCGACACGTACTTCTGCTTCCTCCCAGTGCATCCTGCGGATCTGTCTCGCAATCTTATCGAGAGTACGCTTCGACAGGTCCACGTAGATCAGCTTCCGGACGAACAGCTCAAGAGGTGTTCGTTCCTTCTGCTGGATTGCAGGCCTCTCGGGCGGGTCAACGTAGTAAATCGCGTTCTCAATCAGCATCCGCTCGTTGGGTCCGATGTGCTGCACGGATTTCTTGCGCTGCAGGGTCTCCAAGAAGGACGTCATGCGAGGTGAGGTCTCCGGATTCCGCAGCAGGTATCGACCGCAGTTCTCAAGGAGGTCGCAGATGATCTGAATGTTCATCTTGGAAAAGTCGTCCAGACAGACCTTGAGACAGTGAAAGACCGTGTGCTCTGGGACAATGCCAAACTTTGTCAACTCCGCCAGGTACCTAATGTTGCCAATACGGACCTGAGCCAAGAATTCCTTGCTCTTACGGGCCTGCAGACTGCGGAATTCCGCGTCCAGGTAATCGATCACGCCCTTAGGGATATCTGGCATGTAACGACCCAAAGTCGCGATGAACCTGGCCCAACAAGGGAGAAGATCACCTCGATTCTTGGGAACATCCGTAAGAGCCTTGACTAGGCGGTTCCGCGAAGCCTTCGAATTGAGGAAACAGAAGTCGATGGCAGTCTGGTCAATTGTCTCCTTCGTCGTAAGGTCCGGCAGACGGAGGATGATGGCATCGACCTGGGCTCCGATGGTCTTGTTGGCGATAGCAGTCGTCTGGTCGTCCAAAGAAGTATCGGTTGCCTTCGGGGCGTCGCCATTCTCAGCAGACTCAACCTTCTTGCCTACTTGGTCGTCGCCCTCGGGCTTCTTCTTCTTGGCATCCTCTAGAAGGATGCCAGGAACTTTGCCCTTCAGATCCGCCAGGTTTTCGTAGAAGCGTCGCTCGTCCTCGTCCTGCCAGATTCCGGCTCCGTCTCCCTGCCCACGAAGATACTCGCCCGCTTTCACGATGCCGATGCCTCCATTTGCCAGTGAGTTTGAGGCCTCATGGTCTTTCAGATCAGGCATTTCTAGCCCCAGCGTGTCGGCGAGAATCTGAGCGTTGGCGACCAGTCGTTCCTGGGCTTTGAGTTGCTTGTCGAAATTGGCTTGTCTATCTTCGAACACCTCTCCGGACTTGACGTAAGCCTCAGCATTCTTACGAGACTGGGAAAAGATGGCCTTCTGGTCTCGGAGGAGGTGGGTCTTTACGTCTTCGAAGTAGCGCTTGAGAATGTTCTTGAAGCGCTCCTGAAGTTCAGGTGAAACCAGAGGGGGATCATCGCTTGACATCTCGCCGTCTTCGTTCTCGCCAGAACCCTCGGATGACTTGCCCACGCCTTCCTCATCTGTAGCCCTGCGACCTTCGGTCCCAGCAATTTTTCTGACACCCAAGATATCCCAGGCGAAAGTCTTGACAAAGGTGACAAGCAGAGGCAGGTTCGCATGATCACGGTCGTGGCCCAGCAAGTCCTTCAGAACCTCGAGCGGGAAGGGCTCCGCACCGCCTCCCTTAGCGCTCCGGGCCTTCAGTTCTGGGACCTTTCCAGAGGCAGCCTTGACAGAGTCGTCGGGAGTAACATCGTCCAGGGTCCTCAAAACTCCGACGAGCCAGAGCTCCGTGATGACACGGAGCAGGGCTTTCTGGCGGAGCGGCCGCTGCTTCTCCTCTTTCTCCCGTACATCGGGAGGCAGGCTCTTCAAGTAACTCTTGTCAAGGGTGGCGATGCCCCGGCCAAGCTGCCATGCAAGCTGTTGGGTGAACTCATCGGGCCCAAAGCGCTGGTGCAGGGCACTGACGATCTCGACCCCGGCCTCGACGTCACCTCCTGTGGCCTTCAACTTGGTAAGCCCTTCGTAGCAGGCAGAAATTATCTCGGACAGGTATCGGTGCAGGCTCAGGGTTCGAATTTCTTGGATAAAGGTGGGCAGGGTGGCGGCTGTAACGGCAGTGCGCAATCGCTTGATGTAGGCGGTGTGCTTTGCCAACTTTGAGTCGAGGGGCTTGTTGACCTTGAATAGATCTGACAAAATGCCTCATCAGCGTGGCAGGAGGCAGGGATGCAGAGTCATGGGTTACTCACCAGTTTCGCCCTCCCATGCTCGCTCGTTCAAAGAACGCAATTCACCTGTGATAGAATGGTTCAGACTGAGGACCACCACAGCTGCTCGATTGTTTGCATCAGCTCCCGGGGAGACTCACGTTTTCTTGCGCGATCCATCTTCAAAGCGATGGATCTCGACGCAGTTGATTTTGAAAGTAGAACCAGAGACTAGAGTGGCTACATTCGTAAATGTTCTGCAGGCCAGTCTAACTAAGGGTTAGACAGCCCGGAGCATTGGAAGCGACAGTCGGCGTCAACTTCGGTAGGCATCGGGGAGGCAAAGGCGACCAAGAGGGCCTTGTGACAAAGGCACCCTCTGGCTGATGGCAATGGGCTCTGTCGCTGTGCTGGGAGAATCTGGTGGCTGATGTGATGGGAAAAAGGGAGGGTAGGGTGTAGCAACGGCAAGCCAAGCTCTGTTTGGGCTGCAGTGATCTCGTAGTCGGCAGGTCGTCGAACGAGGGATTGTGGTGGGGGTATTGGCAGATGTGTCGGCGGCAGGAAGGTGGTCAGGATCATTGAAGTTCGGGTCCCAAGGAATGGCAGTTGTCGATCACGACCGATTGCACTGCACTGCAGAAGTGGAACCTTGTAGGTGGAAGGAACACTGATGCAGCACTTGAGCCCAGCCAAAGCGGTCCTCGGGGATCCTGGTTGGTCGAGCCAACTGTGGTGGGGCCTCAGAATATCGGATAAACTTAGGCAGGCTGGTGCGGGGCATCGGTGCATCTGTGTACCTAGGTACCTAGGTAATTACCTAAGTACCTAAGTACCTGTGTGCCCTGGTGGTGTACTATGTACCTCTACAAACACACTCTATAATTATCACTCACCACCCTGAAACTCTTAGATCAATGGTGATTACAATGCTAGATTTTAGTTTGCTAATGCTGAGGATAGAGTGGGTGTAGGCTAAACTTTGAACGAGCTCTACCTATACCTTGGATAAATGTATTATATAATGAAGCTAATGTAACAGTAATTAGGATGTGTGCTTTCTCTACGTTTAGTAGTCTCTTTAATTAGGGCACTAGCGTAGACTTCTTTAAGGCTGTATATACTTAGATTAATAGGACTTAAGTTAAATTCTATTAATTAAATAAGAGAGAGGTTTATAGCGGTACTATTTATATATATAGTTAGTAGTAGAATATAACGAGCTACCTTTAATCCGTTTTAAAGTTTAGTAATACCCTATTCCTACAGTTAATAGACACGTAGTACTAGCGATAGTAAAACGGATTTTTCAGTTTTAATATTTTTTACTAGTTTTAGTAAAGTTTAAATTATTAGCTTAGGTAGGTATATCTAGCCTTATATTTTAAGGCGTAGATCGTTGCTTTAATTACTACTTTAATTACGTTATTAAGGTTTTATATAGCGCGGTAAATAATACTATAAAATATACTATACACCTAAGTAATTAATATAGTAAGGTTAACTAATATAGTTTAATTAGCTATAATACTATTTAGTAAAGAAACTAGGTATAGTTTCCGATTTCTAGATATAGATAATCATACTAAAGTATTTTAAAACTAATTATTTAAATTTAGTTCTTTAAAAGATTTCGCAAAAAGAAATCCCGCGTAATAAATAAGAGGTATTTTAAGAGTGAATTACGCTAATAATAGATAGATTAGAGAGTTAATAATATTGTAATATGTCTTTATAATTAATTTACTATAGCTATAAACTTTTAGATTTAAAGTATAATATATTATTTTACTTATTTATTTAAACTTATAACTTTTGTAATAACCAGTCAGCGGTAGCCCTAGCTCCTTCCCAGTTACTATAAGTAGTGGCCCCCGCAGG
>MAVT02000133.1:0-52528 GCA_001702395.2 Diaporthe helianthi | reverse complement strand
AAGTAATCCCCTTAACTATAGATATATTTATTTAGCTAAGCAATACTTTAAAAGTGCTACATTTGCCTTTTAAAGGGTTTTGTTTTCTTTTATTAATAGAAATACTACATAGGCTAATAACTAGGTGCCTTTTGCTAGCTAGTTAATAATAGTTAAAATTAGTATTAAAGAGCTTTTTTAATAATAAGCAATTTAATCTTTGATTAAAGTTAATTAAGAAACCGCTTATATTAAGTTGCGTGGTATTTAAAAAACCCAAGGTGCAAGTAATACTAGGGAGCCTAAACGTAAGGTTAGTATTTGTATCTTAATGTTTAGCTTAGAAAGTACTACTTCCCAGTTAAAAGAAATAAAACTTGCTTTTCTAAAAGCTTTTTTAATAGTTTCTAGCTTAAAAATTTTTTTATATATAGCGTAGAAAGCAAGAAAGAACTTTGTTTTATTAATATATGTAATTTGAGCCTTGCTATATTAGTTAATTTCTTTACTATATATTTTTTTCAACAAACTAAAATATTTAATATCTAGTAGCTAAAGTAGATAAGATAAATAAGCAGGTATGCAAAAAGTAATAATATTCTTTGCTTTACAATATCTTTTGAAATTTGTAGAATAATAGCTCCTATATTTATTAAGTATTAACAGTTAATAAATACTTATTATGCGCGGTATAGTGTATTTATTAAAATGCTAAATCTATTCTATAGTAATTTTATTGTTTGTTTATCTATTTAGGCTTAGTTTAACTACCTAGTTATTAAAGAGGCCGCCCTTAGTATACTAACTTGTAAAGTAAACCTTAGCCTTAACAATTAATATAGGCAAATTAACCTACCTATTTATACTAACTAGTTTAATTACTATTGCCTATTGCTAATTTCTAAGCTATATTAATTTTGCTTATTTATATTAGTTTGCACTTATAATTACTATTTTAAGTATACTAATATTTATTATAAAGCTTGTTTTGTTAAAATTATAAGTATTGCTATCTAAAATCTTATATTTTGCACGTATATTTAATATAAGGTTAAATTACGCGTTTATTATATCTAGATCTTTGTATAAGGCCCTTTAGTAGTTGTATATATAGTTAACGCGTGTTTTAAAATGTAGTTTTAACGCAACGAATCTTTGCGCCTAGTTTTTCCTAATAGCGCTATCGCTACGGTTTTAAAGTAAAGAGTTAGCTATATTTTCTACGTTCTTAAAAACAAGTAAATATTCTTGTAAATCCCAGTTAAATATGTATTAAGTAATAACCTCTTTTTCTATTTTTATTAATCTTTTGTTTTTAGGGTAGGTATATTGTCGCGTAGTTTAGTTAGCTATTCTATTGCGTAAAGTAGTGCAAAAAACTTAATAGATCTTAGATATATATCGAGTGCTAAGTTTTAAATTGTTTTGAATAGCTTAGAAAGCAAGTATAATATTAGCTTCTTTTGTTTTTGTTATTTTAAAAAAGTGCGCAAAAAAACGCGTTAGAAAGATAAAGGGGAGTGGTTAGCGTAAAAGTAGGCAACTCGTTGGGGTAAGCAACTCGTTAGTGTTTGACGTTAGTAGTTATTATTAGTTAAAGAAAAAGTTAAGGTTTAAAAAGCTAAATACTTAAAGTTTTATAAGCGGCTAAGTAGCTTGTATATACTAAATTCACTAGTAAATTAACACCAAAAGCGATGTAAATTACTAAAAACAATAACTAAGCAAAAAGGCATAAGGGCGTACTACCCAAGGGAAGATATAATTATAATAACTAGTTAGCAATAGCCCTAGCTTCTTTCTAGCAACTATAAGTAGTAGCCCCGCAGGCCCGAGGAACAAGGGCTAAAGGGGGCAAGAATTAGTCTTGCACCTTCACCACACCTAGTAGTACCTCTTTCTTAGACCTTCTACTAGCAATCGTACCTAACAAATATACACGTTGTTACACTAAATATTTATATAAACTATAAAAGTTTATATAAATTATTAAGAAAATATCTAGCAATAATAATTATTTAGTAATTATCTAAATTATAGGAGTTAGCATAATCTTAATATCTACGCTATTTACTATTTTATAGATCTTGTTTACTAATATACTTTAGGTAACCCGTTTATATTTTATTAACAAGTAATGTAAAATATTTTTAGTTATAGTAAATCCTTTGTTGTTGTTTATACAAGCTTTGTTAGCAAAGGTAATTATATATTTAAGCTAAGATATTAAATCCTAATTAATTATAAATAATTTATTTGCAAATACAAAAAGTTTTATAGTTTAAAGGTTTAGGGGTATATATTTAATTCCCTAAAGAATATTATTTATCTACTATAATAGTTATTTATTTAAATATTTATAGTATTTTTTTTCTAGGCTTTATACTTATATAGCTACTAAGAGGTTATGAAATACCTTTAGTTAGCAAATAAAAGCAATATATACTCTTTGGGCGCTTTATTCTAAATGACATTATAGTTTATCCTTAGCTATTTCGTTAATAATAATAAGTTTATTTACTTATTCCTTTTAATATATTGTAATGGATTTGTTAGCGTTTATTGTTATACAAGCGCTATTGTAATTTATAGAGTTCTTAAAGTGTTAATTCCTCTTTGGGCTTTACTTAAAGTTTAGCTTTTTTTAGTGCTATATTCTTCTTATTTTAAAATTCCTTTTTAGCTAGTAGTAGAGTATTATCTATCTACATACCTACTATACTAAAAGGCTATATAGGCCTTATAATTAACAAGTATGGATTATAAGTAGAATAATTTATATTAAGCTTCTCCTAGTAATGCTTCCAGTATATATTAAACTAGTAAATACTAGCTTTCGCAATTCTATAAAGTAGTTTAATTACCTAGATAATTGTTCTATCTAGATATCTACTTTTTAATTCCTTTATAACTTTATAAGAATTGTATACTATAGCTTTAATTTTAATTAGAAATAAGCTTAAGTAATATCCCAAAGCATTAAAGATATCTCGTTGCTTTAAATTAAAAATAAAGCAAGTGCAAGGATTATACGTTGGCTTATTTGTTAAATTGTTGGGCTTTAAGTTAAAATAGAATCTTTGCTCTCGTTGTTGTAGCCTTAGATAATTAACTAGAATTTTTTGTATAGCTTTGTTGTTTTGCCTTTTACTTTCTATACTATTTAAAACTTAAATAAATAATAGTTGCTATACTTTGTTTATAACTATCTTTTAAACTTAAAAACTCCTTTAGCTATAAGGTTATTAATCTTTATTCTATTTAATTCGTTAAATAGCAAGCTAAGCGTTGTAATTACGCTATTTTGCCTTAGTTTTATAGCTAAAGTATAGTTATTATCTTTTCTCTTTATTATATATATTACTATAATACAGTCCTTTGTTACTAAAGATAAGGGTTATATAGATTCTAGTATTCTAGGTTTTGCAGTAGGCTTTACTAATTGCAAACCTTGTTTTTTTCTTTTATATTAAGGAAATATAGCTAAATTATAGGTAACTTAAATATCGTTGGGCTATTTAGTATATTTAAAGTTACATTATATCTATTAACTAAGATAACTTTGTATAAGCTAGTTTATCCCTCCTTTTCTCGCTATACGCAAACGTTGCATTATAGCAAAAAAGCTATATTGCTAATAGGTTTATTCTTTGTATTTAGCGCGTTTTAAACTTATCTCTTAGCTATAGCTTTTTTTAACATTTTTATAGCTTTGTTAACTATATTAGCTTTTTTCCAAGTAAATAGTAATAATAGTAAGTTATTTAACACTTGCGAGTAAGCACTAAATACTAATAGTATAAGCACTAATTTATTTAGCTTAGCAATATTGTTTATAGCTTTAACTACTATTTGCAAAATAGTATTATTGTTTGTGCTATTATATAGGTTTGCGTATAAAACGTTGTAAGTATATTTTAAAGAGTAATAGTATTGTTTAACTTTGCTAATTAACTAATGTGCTTTAACTAGAACTTGTTTGCAAGATATTTTTATTATTTATACCTTAGTATAAAACTTAACGGATACAAAGTTTATACCCGCGTTATAGGTAATTATATCTAGCGGTTTCTAATATATATTAATTTGTAGGGTTTATAGTATTTACTAAATATGTTTTGCTATTATGGATTTCAAAAATCTAGCGCCTTGAAAACTTATTATTTAGTTTACTACATATAGGATTAGATATTTATTTAAGTATATTACATTAATTAGTATTTTATAGTTAAACTTACAATTGTTGCAAAAGGTAAATTTAAATTGCCTTAGCGCTAGTATATTTATTTAGCACTAGAAGTATATTGTTTTAATTTTCGCAAGGGCTTATTTATTTACGTTTATATATCTAGCTTTTTCTAACATTTAGTATAAGCGGTCTATTGCTAAGTATCCAAAGTAGTAATGCAGGCATTTTAACTCTATTTTACTAAGAAAATAAATAACGTCTATAGTTTTATTCAAAAAGAACTATAAATATCCCTATTTTCTTAGCATAAGTATAATTATTGCACTATTGTAGTAAACTAATTTGTTTATAACGTTATTAAAATAGACTTTTAATTAGTTTATATTAGCTAGAAAAAGTAAAAAAAAAAGTTTATATATTTACAATATAAAATATTACAAGTCTTACTAGGGTATTAATATCTATTATCCCTAGTAATTTAATTAGTATTCTATTTCCAAATCTAACCTTTGCTACTCTTGTAGCCATTGCATTTAACTTATATCTTAGGTCTTCTCGTTGCAATACAAGGAATTATTTACATCTAGTAGTAGAAATCTTTAATGCTTTTATATTTAAGAGAATCCCTTAAAATCGTACTTTTAAATTCTTATTCTCTAAAATAAATTAGCCAGCTAGTATAATTATTGTATCTTTAAAAATATTTATCTTAGTTAACTTATATATAAAGGATTAGTTTGCAAAATAGTTTATATTTACCTTAAGGAAGTTAACATTTGCTTTTAAAAACTAGGCTTTACCTTTATATTCCTTATTATAACTATTTTTTTTATTTTTTTTATAATTATAGTATTCCTCGTTATCTATATTATGCTTTTTAAACTTTAGTAAATAGTTTTTAAAGTTGTTTTTATTACAACCTTTGTATTTACATTAGCTTAAATAACTTATCTTTATTACTTATTATTTATTAACAATATACTTTATTAACTAGCATTTTTCTTTTTTATAAACAAAGTATTTCTTCTTTTATAGCTATTTTTAAAATCCTTTACAATTGCTAAAGTTTTTATAGCTATATTTAAATCCTTAGCTTTCTCGTTAAAAGCTTTGCAACAATTGTTTTTCCCTACTCCTAAACTATTTGTTATATTTATAGTTAATATAACGTAATATTAACCTTAAACATTATCTATTATATTAACTATTAACATTCTTTTATAGCTAAATTAAGTTTTTACCGCGGATTTTAGGTTTAAAAATAACTCTTTGTATAATTATATAAATTTAAATAATGCTATTTTAAGTTTTAGTACTTTTTTGTATTCTTTAATAACTATTGTACAAAAGTTATTTTCTTTTATATAGTTTAAACCTAGCGCGCGCTAGTATAGCTAAAGTTTATTGAATATAGCGCGCAGTACTTTATAAAGGTTTTTATTAAGATTTTACGCTTTTATTTTTGCAAACGTTATTATAGTTTAATCCGTATAATAGTACTAGTAGTTTAAGTTTATATTAAAGTATATTTTAATTTTTATATATACTATAGCAAATATATTAGCTTAGTTTACAAAATACAAGTAATAAGCTTTTGCTTAATCCTTTAGTATTTAAGGAAAAACTATATAGAATTAGCTTAGCTAGATTTTAGTATAATAATAAATATTAAAAAACATCTTTATTTTGTTATTTAATAAATTATATAGCTCTTTAGAGTATTTCTAAGAAAAGTTAAAAGTTTTAATAAATTATGTAAACTTTGCTAAGTCTAGTTTTTCGTTAAGTATATTTTATAGGGGCAATATCTTGTAAAAATTATACTTAATGTTTTATTTATACTATAAGCGCGAAGGCTATAATAATAGTTTTTATATTTATAGTTATACTAAGTATAGAGTATACTACTAATACAAGCTTTGCGCTTATTTATTATATAGTAAACTTATTTTAACTAATACTATAATTTTAGGTAGCTAAAATGCTAGCTAGAATAGTAGGTTTTATTATAGCTTTGTAAGCAAACTTAGAGCTATAGTTTATAGGCGCTAAAGTTCTAGTATATTCCTAGGTAGTAAAAATACTAAGCCTTATTGTTATCCTTAGGCTTTAGGTAGTTAAGCTATAGATTTTTGCAATTTTGGGCTTAGTAGTTATAAAGGTTATTCTATTTATTCTAACTATTGCAAAGCTTGTTGCCCTTAGTTTTAAGGGTTTTTTATTAGCTTTACTAATACTTTTAGCAAGTTTACTAGCAAGCTTAGTGCTAGCAAGCGCATGTAATACTTGTTTATATTTAATTTAAAAGCTAGTAGAATATTGTAAAACTTGGCTTTATTCTAGGGTAATTTCTCCTTGAAATAAGCTAAAGTATGTAGCTATAAAGCAACTAATTAGTTGTTACATTTAGTATATATACTTTGGGTTTACAAAAAGATTTTTAATAACTATTTACAAAGAGTTAATAATTTAATAAATATGTTTTTTATTTATATTGCAAAATCCTTATAAAATACTACAAATAGGTTATTATTATAGAGTTTTATTAGTTGTAACTTACTAAGTAATTTGCAAGGCTTATTATTAAATGTTTAACTAAAGCATTAAGTAGTAAAGGTATAAACTATAGGTGTACTTTTATATGTTTATAATATACTAGATTTAGTATTAAGTATTTGCTAAAGAGTTTACCTAAGTTATAACCTTTTACGAGGTTTGCATTTTTATTTGTAAAGGGATTTATAATAAAGGCTATATTATTTAAATATAAAAGATTTTATTTAGCTTAGCTATTAAAAATATATTTTAAGGGTATTTATTAAAGGTTATTATAAAAGTAATCGTTGTAACTAAAAGGTGCTTAGCAAAAACAACTATTATATATAAAAGTTTAATATAGGTAATACTATAATATATAGGCGTTTAAAAGGTTAAAGTTAAATATAATAGTTAAAGTAAAGTTAGTATTATTAAAAAGAATTTATAGTTAAAGAAAAAAAGTAAGTAGCAATTATTTAGTCTTAGGAAAGTAGTAATAACAAAAGTTATATAACTATTATAATTTACTTTGTTACTACTAAATAGTTTTTAAAAGTTTACTATATAGTAGTAGTTGTAACTATTATTAGCTATTAACAAATAAATATAGTATAATAAGTTGCTTTAGGCAATAATAGTTAAATTAAAGCTATTTTTAGGCTATTTTTAGTATTAAAAAAAGCTATTTTTAATATAAAGCTTATGCGTAAAGAATATATATTGTTTTAAGTTCTAATAAATATATAATTAACGCAAGGAAAGTTAAAATACTAAAATAATCTTTGTAGTAAATGCTTAGGCGTTTGTTTTTAAAAAGACCTATTAAAGCAATTGTTTGCTATATAGTACGTTGCTAACGATAAGGATATTGCAAAATAGGGAAATTATTATTAGTAAGTTTTTTCGTTTTAACTATCTATAGTCCAAGTGACTACTAATTAGTGTTGGTTAGTTACAATTATAGTATGCAATAATGGTTTATATTTGTGTGTGTCTCTATCTAAGGAGGAGGGTGTCCACGCCTCTTGCACCGGAGTGCGGCTAAGTACTCTAGGCCACCGCCAGTGGTTCTTTCCTTGTTGCGACATTGGGCGTCCACGGTTGCCACGCTCGGTGTCTTAAACTTAGAAACTAGGGCCGACATCGACAACGAATAATGAACTTGGACTGCGATTGTCCTCGTCATACTTAGGTAACATTGTCTAGATGAGCTATTCGTTGTGGTGATCAAATTAAACTCCGAGAAACAATTGACAATTTGTGATTTACATTGTCTAATGATTGAAAAATTATTCGGTGGTCCACTACGAGGCCATATGTGCACAGCACAAACAATATTTCAATGTTGAACCAATGGCGCCCCTAAGCCTGGGGTTACGCTTGCGAACAACCTTTGCAAAATAACAAGCTACCCGATAATCTCTTTGAATGGCCTCCTATAAGGCCACCTCTCACACAACATCTTCCTACAGATATATGACAACCTTGGAACCTACTACGGGGCACCCCCCCCTCAAGTGCTAGGGGTGGAACTACCTAGGTATTTATTCGCTGTAGGATGAGCTTCATGCCTAGGTAATGTAATTTCCAGGGCTCATACAGGACAGCCTTATATAGAACAACCTCATATGGGACAACTTCATACCTAGGTATTGTAGAACCTCACACGCTCAGGGAATTTCGGGTGAGATAATACTCTACAGGGTATCCTAGGGTAACTCAACATTTGTGCTTCCTATGAGAAACTTGACGCCCTGACTTCATATTCTACGGGACATTAGTCATATTACACAGATAGAAGGTGAGAAAGCTACTAGGAGAGCAATGATGATTTCTCCTTTCATGAAAGTCACGGTAGTTATGGATGGTCATGTAATACTTAAGTAAAATATAACTACTTAGGTACATATGTATGACAGCATGCCTAAGTATTATTGCAGTTGTCCAGATGGCTACGCTTACTGATCCGCCGTCTTGGACTCAATTGTGTCTTCTCCCGAGGGCTTGCTTTCCCCGCCTGCGACGCCTTCGACAACATCCTTACCAACCCCAAAGACCTCCGCGTCGATAATAGGCCCTTCGTAATTCTTACGGCCATCGACCAGCCATTGGACAACGGCGATAATGAGGACAACACAAAAAGCTATAACAGCGTAGTTCATATTTGTTCCTGTCACAGGTCGCTCCGGAGGGAAGAGAAACAGGACGGTGGTCAGGAGCGTCCAGCCAATACCAACCTAGGTTTAATGCTGTTAGTCGCCGATCAAGCTATTCCACGAAGGGCACAAAGAAGGAAAAAAGGGGAAAAAAAGACAAAGAAGCCGGGGCACTCACAAGGTTAGTGAGCCAACCTAGCCACTCTGGCATCTTGAAAGCCCGTGACTCTGGCAACATCGTCCGGCCGCGCATGACATTGATGGCTGGCGGGATGGCATAGGTGACACCGAGAGCAACAACACTGGCGGCAGTAATCGCATTGAAAGCAGAATCACTGCCCAAGAAGACGCAACCGAAGATGATGACCCATACGGTGGTCCAGATCAGTGCGTTAAGAGGCACGTCAAGGCCCTTGTGGACCTGAGCAAAGACGCGGCTGTAGGGAAGACCGCGGTCCCGGGCGAAAGCATAGCTCATACGGGAGCTAGTGGTCATGATGGAAGTGGTTGTAAATAGCATGCTAGTCTGTGTTAGTCACCAGTTGACCCGCTATGGATCCTAACAGGGATGGATTCTGGAACACTCCCAAACCAGTTGACACGAAACTAAGAAACTCGTAAGAGGGGGAACAACTGTTACTGACCAGACGACCGGAAACATCAGGAGACACACAGCGCCGGCCTTGTTGTTCGTTGCGTCATACAGGATCTGCAAGAGAGGGCCTGCCGCGGACTCGATCACGGCGTCGACGTCCTTGAGGACGAACAGTAAGCAGGTCAGGAAGACAAAGCCGGTGAACATGCCGATACAGATGGCATATATCATAATCTTAGGGCCTTCGATGTGAGGACCTATATTGATGACATGGTGGATTAGTCTCTTCCATGAAACCGTCGATGCGGAACGTGTACTGGTAGTGATGACTTACGTGGGATCTCTTCACTACGGCATTAGGAGTTAGCAATCAAAGAACCAAAGAAGTAACTTGATAGGAATGTGGTGAGGACCAGGCCATAAGGTGGTTAAAGCCTGTCTTACAACCTGCGGCCTGTCAAGCCTTTGTTGTATAGGCTGGAAACGGGGCATGTTTGAAGCTGCTTAAGTAGAAGTAGGAGGAAGCAGTTATAGAATAAGGATCGAAAAAAAATAATAAAACCTGGACCGAAGGGAGGACTTGCCTCAAATGTATCACAGAATCAAAGCCCGTCAGAGAAAATCCCCCTTGCAATAGACCAAGCATCCATGCCAGCCCATCCGGCCATGATACATCATTGATGAATCCCCCAAAGACAAACGAGCCGCTCTGATAGTTCGGAGTTGCGCATGAGAGTACAGTGATGCAGATGATAGTGAAGCCAGAGAGCGACCACAGGAAGGCAGCCTTGTTGAAGTAGGGGAGGAGGCGGTTGGCGAAAGCATTGAGGAAGAAGGCAGCGAGAGTGTAAGCAATGTAGATGAGGAATTGGTGCCAGGACTTGGGCTCGTAGGAGGGATTGAGCAGTGAGATGATGCCGCCAATCAGGTCACTCCCCAGAAGACCGCCGGTGGCAGTTAGACAGACCCAGGCAGCGGTGTTGATCCAGCCGGTCGAGTATGAGATTGCCCTGCTCAAAGGCTTCCAGGAGATGATGGCAACCCAGTGGTATTGACCACCGGCTGTTGGCCAGGCTGAGAGAAACTCGGCGAGCGAGGCAGCAAGGGCCAGGTTGCAGATGCCGGCCGTTATGAGTCCCCAGAGAATGGCCGAGGGCCCTCCAGAGGGAAGAGCCAGAGAGAGTGAGGCTGCCAGGGCGGTCCAGCTGTTGAGGATTGCAAAGGCGAGGCCCAGCATGGAGACACGAGAGAAATTCCTCTGCAGCTCCTGCTTGACCCCCAACTTCTCGAGCGTGGCGTCGGCGTCAGCGTCAGCGTCAGCCTGAGCCGGATTGGCCATAATGCCACTTTGGGTCATCTTCCAAGGTTGTTTGGGGAGAACTTTTCAGTCGTGTCGGTCCCGGAAGAGGCGGAGTGGGAGTCCACGTGTCGGGGTCGGAGTCGTCAAGAGTCGTCAAGTGGTCGATGCCAGCCAGGTCGCAAGCGGCCGGGAGGAGGTTCGAGGAACCTTGGAAAGAGAGGGGGGGGGGAGAAGGAAAGAAAGAAAAAAGGCTAGTGGTTCGGGACGGATCGAAGGAGGGCGAAGGAGGGCGAGGAGCAGCCGTCAAGAACTTTAGAAAGTTATACACAGATGGTAGACTGCCTACTAAGTACCTACTTAAGTAAGTAGGTAGACTACGTATATTCTACCTTCAGATTTGGGACTGACTGACCTTCCTCGACATTAGGTACGAGATGATGTAGTGATGGCCCACCGCGTCGGCCCAAAAGAGCCCCAATCCAAAGATTCAAGGTTGGGGGAGGCGGGAAGCTCACATGTGCAGGACACCCCTTCTCGTGTGTACTTGCCAATCTGGGAATTGCCGTCGGGATCCGACCGTCTCCACAGGCTGACGGCCAACATTGGAATGCTGGGTTGTCTTATCAGGTTGCAATCAGCCAGTGAAGACTCGTCAAGCATTCATTCAATCAGTCATTCGTACAACACTACAGTCGAGCCACAGCACCCACCCTACCCTGGCACGCCGACAGTTAAGCTTTTTTGGTGTCTCGGCAATCGCGAAAGCCACGGCGGGTTGACTCTTGGTATGGCTGGCTACCTGGGTCCTAAATACTGTGTGTTGTTTAGAGCATCAACTTTGGTCGACACTCACTTTAATGTAGTCTACATACACATGTAGAATATTCAAATGTTCACCCATCATGACCCCAGCTCAAGTGCTGCTTATCCAATTGATTCTCCACATGTCCAGCCCGAGACCTGGCGTCCACATGGACTGGACCTAGGCTGCAGCTCATGGCGTCGAAAAGTGGAAACGTCCTGTAATCGAAACGACTTCACCATTGCTTGGTCCTTGCAGTCCCTCGCATCCCCATGGGACACCAATACACAGTACCTAACATTGTTTCAAATTCGGACATCTTTAAACTAAGCGAGTCATCTTCATGACCCACCGTTATCAGGCCTATCTCATATGCGCGAGATAATGCGGTTTACACTCTGCCATGTTCAGTGCGACCGATCCAACTGCAGCAAGCTAAGGGTTGACTTGGTCATGCTTGTAAATTTAACAAATTTAACTTTCAGAGTAACTACGCATAACGGTAAATACTTGTACGAAATAAATATGTATTAATTCTAGTTTTAATACTTTCTTATATAAAAACTTTTTCACGTTATTTCACATTATTAACATAGTATAGAATAGCTAGGAATAATAATAATAATAATATGAATCTCTAAATGGTAGTATCTTAACAAGGCTTTAAACTATGTGCCGTTATTACGCTAGGTAACATTTGAAAGGGAACACCCTTAAATCAAAAACACCACACTGACCACCAAGGCCGCAATCCAGACGGGCACACGAAGCTTGTCGGCGGCGGAGCGGTCTCCCTCGGTGGCCGTCAGGAGTTCGGTGGTCACAGCCCTCGAGCTAGAGGTTCCGATGACGACGGGCTGGTTGGCAAAGAATTCGTCCGAGATGGGCTGCACGCCCATTGTGGGCGTGATGCTCCCTTCGACGCACAGCCCCTGCGGGTCCTTGAAGGTGGCGTCAGCGGCACGCTTCCACACCGCCTCGGGCCCGTATATCATGTCTTTGGTGTAGAAGAAGCGGCACTGGGCCGGCTGCATCAGGAACTGCAGCGGCGTCTGCGCGTCGGCCTGCGAGAAGGCGTTCTTGCCGTTGATGGCGCCCCCGTCGCCCGCCACCGCCGACCGCTGCAGGAGGTAGCCCTCGGCGATGACCCCCAGCTCCGACTGGTTCAGCTGCGGCTGCTGCTCGGGCGGCGCCAGCACCAGCGTCGCCAGCGCCGCCTGCTGCAGCTCGTTGAACGGGAACACCTGCGCCCCTTCGACGCCCGCGATCGACTGCATCGGCCCCGTCTGCGGCCGCCCGCCCACCACCACCGTCTTGACGTTCTGCTGCATGATCATCAGGTACGAGAAGAGCGTGCACGTCGACCCGCACGTGCCGTCCGTCAGGATCACCACGTTGTTCGGGTCAAACACCGCCGGCGGGGGGTTGGCCCGGTTGCCGGTCCCGGTGAGGTTGAAGTCCGACGCCGTCTCGTTCAGGGGCGTGCTGATGTACGATGTGAACCGGTCGCCCTTGATGGTCACTGGCGAGATGATCTGGTCCGTCGACGTCAGTTTCACCCGATCCGCGGCCGAGAAGACGCCGCCTGGCACGAGGTTGCTGATGACGCTGCTCTGTGCGAGCTCGGCGAGCGCCTGCTGCCTCTGCGTCGCGTTCCGCCCCGGCAGGTTGTTCAGGTCCAGTGCCAAGACCTCGGGCTGCACGGCCGCAGCGATCCTGGCCATCTGCTCCATGCTTTCTGTCAGGCGCATGTTGTCTGCCTGGAAGAGCGGCGTGCCGGGGAACAGCTGCGCGTACAGCTCGAACCCGGCCACCACGAGGCCGCCACCATTGCCCGTCACGTCGATGATGAGCTTCTGCTTGCCCGCCTGCTTGCACATGGCCAGAAAGCTCTCGGTCATCTTCTGCAGGTTGGCCGCGTACTCGAGAAGGTCGAAGTCGGCCAAAGGCGCAAAGCCCAGCACCGACAGCACCGCCGTGTCCTCATAGCCCTCGCCTTGGAGGAAATATCCGGCTGTGATGTTGGCCCCACTGTCGCGGATCGCGGGCATGGGGAACCCGGGGATCGCGGGCTCGGGCGGCTGCATCGTGCCCGGCGGCGACGTCGGCTGTGGCGGCGGCGGCGGCTGCGCAGGCGAGCCACCACCCCCAGCTCCTGCCGTGGGCGGTGGGGTATTGGCTGGGTTGCAGAACTTCTGGTAGAAATCCTCGCCCGTGTTCACGCCCGTAAAGTCTGCCGCCCCGCGGATCACGGCGTAGCTTTCCTGTGTCACCTTCTGGCCGTTGTCATATTCCAGAGTCACCGAGTCGCCGAGGAAGAAGATGGACGAGGCCAGTGTGGTCCGCGCCGTGGGCACGGCGTATGACTGGAATTGCGAGTTCCACTGGGAGTCGGGATCCTGGAAGTTGATCATCTTGCCCTGCTCCTCAATCACCTGTGCGGCATCTTGGCCGTTGATCTTGACTATTGCTGGTGGCATTCCGTTCGTGCTGTTCACGGCTGTCTGGTTCGTGCCTCCTATGGATGTTGTACCATCGAGCACTCCAAGATTGTAGAGTTTTGGCACCTGCTTGCCATCGACTGACACCGAGATGATGTCCCTGGCAAGGTCATTCCTGAAGCTGAATGCCTTGAACATGTCTGGGCGGACTGAGAAGTGGCCGTCGTGTGCGGTTGCCACCAGCTGGACAATGGCGGACTGGAACTCGAACTCGCTTTGGAACATTCCCGCTGTGGCATTGGCACCTATCGCGTCAAGCCCGCCTTGGATGTCCGTAGGCGGAAGCATGTAAGAAGGCGGTGGATCTTTGAGCCATGCAAGTGTGCTCTGCCATTGAGCGTACGCCTTGGTACTGGCAATAAGTTTCGCTGCCTCTGCTGGTTTGTTTGGCACGGACTGAAGGCATGCGAGGGCTGTTGAGGCCGGCACTCTTGCAAGTACTGTGTGGTGTGCGAATTAGCCCGGCTGACCTCGACGTGATAGTTATAGTTCTCGTTCTCGCCCAGTACTCGATCGATGGCTTACCTCGAGGGTTCGCCGCCCTCTGCTGGGCCTGGGCCTGCGAGACGGCCGCGCAGGCATTGTTGTCAGCTGCAGGAAGACCGCCTGCTTGAGGAGCCGGCGCAGCCAACGAGAAAGAGAAGAGCCCGAGCAGGCCGGCCGTTCTCGTGTTGAAGCCCATGACAGCGAATGTAAGTGGTACTCTATACCGGATATAATTGAATGCCAAAAAAAATAAAATGTAGCGGCACCGGGCCAGCTACGCGTCAACTTGGTATGTATACAAGCGGAAGACACGGCGGTGACTTTTGACGATGCCAGCAAGGTCGACTAGGAAGAGAACACCCGTTTCCCAAATACTGATTCCCGTCCAGGATTCTCATGGCTATATGACCTGTATTGTCCCGAGCTTGTGTTGCCAAGAAAGATGTCCATGATGTTACCGGTATGAAACAGTTGAGCCGCTGCCTCAGGAACCATACGCTTCTAAGTTCCTTGCCCTGAAGATCTGCGGCACACGATTCCAGCCACACTCGTGCCCACCAGACAAGACGGCATTCATTCTGATACAAAAGTATATATATAACATATACACGAGTTAAAAGTTGTTAGAAGAATATGCAGCCATGCTTGATCCTCTCCTTGCATTCCATTCGGTACATATGTATCGACATTCTGGACCATGAATTTTCGGTGACTCCCATCCACACACAACCTTGAATACGCTCAATTGAGCCTCATTGCAGATCTGGGCTTGGCATTTTGGAGCGAGCCAGCGACAGACTGAAGCCGCCAAATGACTTGCGTCGAAACACCGCCCAGCCCGCCAGAGGCCATTTTAGGTCATGGCTAAAATGGCCATAAGGGGCTGCCGTCCTGCGCTGTGCTACGCTTCCCCCCCAGCTGAAGCCAAAATTTGAACCCAATCGGATCCACAGCGCCGTCCCATCTCAGCGGGCGGTCCCCCCTAAAACCCTAAAACTGTCGCAGGCCACATGAGGCAAGCCTCCCTGGGCTCCCTGGGTTCCCTGAACTCCTTGAACTATCTGCAATATTGAGTTTCTCTCGCCCCCAAAGCCGCTGCTTACAGGGTCCCCAGGAGACGGCTGGCCCGAGCATGGCATTAAGTACCTAGGCCAGGTAGGGCAAGGTGGACTCAATGGGGGAATGGTGTTTCCGGTTTACTACTTACTTAAGTATTCAACTCTAATGGCTACCACACACCTGGGCAGCTAATATCGATCACCGCACTAGGCGATTGTGTTATCTACTCGGGTAATGCAGGGCTCGCCGACGGTGCGCCGTCAACGACAGTAATTGCAAGTACAATTGGACAGGCTTCTCACTCAGTGCTATGATCAATCAAAATCCAGATGTCCTCGTTCCTGTTTATCCCCAACATCCCGGCGGCGTAAATTGGCCACCGCTGGCAAAACTCATTTACAAATACTTCCACAGCTGTGTTCACCTCAAGGATACTGGTCAGAGGCTTTTAAGTTCTCACGGGTCAAAGCATTGCAGTACTCATATTAGCTTCTATTTCTGGCCTGAGCGTGGTGCTGCCCCGAGCGCCCTGTTCACACCGTCCTTTTCCAGTGGGCAACTCCTTACCCTACCTACTCAAGTACCTAGTTACATATGTAGGCAGGGTGGTGTCCGAGTCTCTGTTTCAGCGCGTTCAAAGGTTTATGTAGCACTTGAAACATCGTCTGTGTTGTGGGACTTCTGAGAGGGTTGTCTCTGTGTGGGAAATTGATCACCTGGGCACGTTGACAAGCCACACTAGATTTTAGCTCCAAAAGAATACTTAAATATACTGAGGCTCCAGGGTAACATTTGAATCTCAGAATGTTGTATGTACGCCGCATTGTCAAACTTAACTGGACAGCTTTTTGTGCAGAAGGGTCAACATTACTCAGATGTCCCTCAAGCTGTTTTACACAACAAAACACATTTCATAGTCATCGATCTGCCTCAACGGGCGAGTGATCCGTGCACAGCAGTGCATTGCAGCTTCAAAATATCCCCCCTGCATTTCGCCAATCTTCTACTGTGAGCTCTCTAGAGACACATTTGCTCGATTTTCGCTGTGCTGCTTAGTTGGAAAACGCGCACAGAGCCCATGATATATTTCCAACAAGGTATTCGTGCGTAAATCCTGGACTGCCGTAAATTCTCAACACACCGAGGGCTTAACAACAGCCTTGGTCTCGGCTCTGGTTGCGATCACCTGTGATGACGGCCGAGTACATACTTTATTCTCTCTGGGCAAAGTGCTCCGTTGCACTTTGGGCTACACTGAACATGAGACTCCTGAAGTCTGTAAAATCAAGCTGTGCTATTATCTTGGAAACCGAAATAATCATCAAATATTCCGGCAACAAGTGTGATGTTGATACAACATCGAAGGGAGGAGGTTCTCCATCTTCACAGGCATCGTCCTAGATATGCTGTAGCATTATACTGTGCTCTGGGACTCTAGATACCCCTTATTTACGAGTACGTCTTATGATACAAATGGAGGGAGTTTTGGTAGTTCGCATTTTAACGACGCATAATGTAACATAAAGGTATTCATGCAGCTAATAGTAGAACAGTAAAGAATGAACATTAATTCACTATTTTATTTTTACTTCTACTACTAAGTCTAATTTTTTATAGCTAGATCCTTAATAGAAAGGCATAAATAAAGTAGAAATAAAATACTGTCCCAGTTGTCGGAGATACTTACCCACCTCTAGATATGAGCCGGATACTAGCATATACGTAGGTGATACCATGAGCTACTTAATGCCAGCAGGTTGAGCCCTTTCAATAGTATGTGCCCACCTACTATATGTCAGCGCTTACTCACTCAGGCAAACAACTCTATATATGAATACAGTGGAAAATTCAAGGGACACTGACCTGCCAAACACTCAGCGACACGCCGCCGGGGATCTGCGAACCCTGCCCATACGCCACAACCGAGTTCAGCCAGTCGTACTTGTCGCTGCCGGTTTCGAACAGAAGGAACAGGTTCGGCGCGTGACCCTTTTCCCGTACCAAGATGTTATCTCCGTCGCGGGTCTGAAGCACGTACACGACATCCGGGTTGACGGACGTGCCGTTGGCGTGTGAGAGGAGCGCGTCGCCACCGCCGGATGCAACGGTACCTGCATATGTAAAGATTAGTTCAGCAATTTGTTGCGGGTGTATTCGTTTACTCTCGGGGTCTGCAAATGTAGCTCCAACGGAAAGGTGAGAGCAACCTGCCGGGGCGGCTCTCTATCGCACAACAGGAACTTACCTGAAAGCTTAGGTCCAGAGAAACGTCCACCGAAGATAGGCTCGAATACTCTATCACCCAACGGAGTTGATCCGATGTTAATAGGCTGGCCACTCGTGATATTGAGCGAGAATAAGTAGCTCAGGGCTGGCGTAGGGGGCTGCCCGTGACGAGGGCCCGCCATGGCTGCGGCAGCTACAGCCAGCATTGAGAGGCACGAGCGAATCATATTTCTGACCGGGTTAACAATTTAATTAACGGGGAAATTTCATGTTCCAATGTTCAAATATCCAAACGGCGAGTGACACACAGAAGAAGAGGATGTTGATGAAGTTGGTTGTTTCAAAAGACTGCAAGCTTTCTCGGTGCAGCAATGCTCTAGAAGGGGAGTCCCACGGGTCTCATAGCCTGTCTCTATATACTCAAGTACCGTGCCCACCTCAACCTCAGCTGATACTGCTGAATACCGATTTTCTTTTGCTTTTGAAAGTTGAGGTCAAGTTGAGGTCATCCGAACGGCTGATGAAATTGGAGCCGTCCTAGCGCCCGCCACGATACCTCATCAAGCTTAACAGCTCACTTGAGCAGCACCACAAAACAATATAAGCCACTGCGCAATGAGACGGTGGCATTAGATTTCATTGTCAGCGTCCATCAGTGACGTGTTACACAGTCGTTTGTGCACATGGCCAAGTAGCTGCAAGCCCATGCACTCACTCTATCCATGGATGGAGGCAATCCAGCAGTGTGGTCCAGATGTCGGTGGTCTCAGACTTGTAAGCAGATGCCAAGAGGTGATTTACACTGCATTAGGAAACATGGGTCATCCGAGACCTTGATTCACCAAGCATGTGGGATGTTCCTCAAAAAGCACAGTACCTAGGTACTTTACCTACCTAAGTAGATACATAGATACCCTACGGTAGGACTTGACCACCTACATACCTAGGTATGTATTGGATATGCAAATCAGCGCCTTACGGATGATTAATGCCGTCTTTCTAGACTCGTACACACTATATATTTCAATTTAGAATTCGAAAAGGTGGAATCACGCCCTTATTAACTTGGCAATTATAGTATGTAGAAAGAGTGCATCGTACTACACCGGGTTGAACATAGCCTCCGCGTACCAGGATCTGCCCGGCGGGAAAGTCATCACCCCGACTACGCAGGCGTCTTGAATCATGAGAACCTTTCTCGGCAGTGGAGTCAAATTAGAAAGGAGTCTAATTTTGAGGTGAGGGTGGACTGATCAGAACGAACATCACTTGATATTAAAAGTGAATCTGGTCCGCAACAACTTGCAAGTGCAGTGCTTTTATACAGCGATCCAACCGAATAAGCATCATTCTTCCCAAGCCCGACAATAATGTACTACTCCTACCACGCCCTCACGGCGCTCGTCCTGCACGCAGCCGGAAGCTACGGCGCAAGTCTAGCACTATTCCACCCCTGGGACGTGAGCGAATGGGTCGCATCAGACGACAGCATCCGCGGCGGCCTGAGCCGGTCCAACCTGGAGGTGATCGCGCCCGGAGCGCCCGGAAACCCCTCGGGCGGCGAGCCCATCGCCAGGTTCTTCGGCAACCTCGACTACGAGGCTCTCAACGGCAGCGGGTTCGCGTCGCAGCGGACCGTCGACGACTGGCCCGGGGTAGACCTCTCGGCCTTTGACAGGTTCATCCTCGAGGTCCCGCACACGGACGGCAAGATCTACATGTTCAATATCAAGGACACGGTTGTGCCTCCGATCAACGGGGTCGAGCAGGCGAGCGTCAGCTGGGAGCATGCCTTCCAGTTGCCTGCCCGGGATGCGGCTTCTGGGGCGGACGACTATGACCGGGTCGTGGTAAGGTTTGATGAACTGGTCCCTGTGTATCGTGGCAGAGTGCAGAACGACACGGCGCCTCTCAACCTCGCAGATATTAAGCGCTGTAATATCATGATTCGGAGGTGAGTGACAATAATTATTAATGCTCCTTTCAAATGTTTCGACGGAAAAGTTAATGATTTGGTTGCAGCTTGTTCGGTCAAGAATCACAGGCAGGAGATTTTGATCTGAGGTTGAAATCCATCTTGGCGGCGGATTCTGATCTTGTTTGAGGATCTACATGACACTAATAAGCTTGTTACAATCCCTTGAACACTTCCTTCAAGTACCTAGGTACTTCCTTGAGTTTTGAAGCACAGCTAGATGTTCAGCAAGACACTGTGAGTCTTGTTGTTTGACATTGATCTGGAAAAGGATAACATGGTGTGGCTATATACAGGCATAGATTTGTACAGACAAAGTGGACTGTAAAATATGTATGGTTCGCGTATCTTGAAACATCATGGTCATGATCTCATTGCATAAGCTCACAACTGAATGCCTGGGCCTGCCTGCCTCTGCTCAGAGTCAAACTTACACTGGGGTATACAATGCGCTTCACTCTGGCTTACGGCCCCAGACCGCCTTCAGCTTGAAATAAGGGTGGCTCTTGCTCGAACGAATCTCCCTCCTCAGCTGAGCAATGTACACGAGCACTTCCTCCCTGCTCCAGCCGACAATGACGTTGGCGATGAAGAGAACATAGCCCTCAATGTCGGATTCGAGCGCGGTCTGCGCCCAGTGCCCTATCTCCTTCAGCTTCTTGTCGCGAGGCCAGCCGCCAACAGGAGCCTGGGGTGGTGTTGGTCAGTTCCATGTCCAGCCAGTACCATTTCCCCGGGTCGATAGGTATCTATCCGAGTTGCTCTCAGATGCCCAGGCACCTTAGGGTAGGTAAAGACGACGTGCTCACCTTGAATTCCCATTCCTGGATGTCGACAAAGCCAGCCTCTTCCATGGCCTTCCTCTGGACCCCCTGTTCGACTACCAAGAACGTCCGGCCAAGGGTCTTGCCGCCTTCCTCAAAGAACTTGCCCCACTGCGAGATGGCCGACTTGTCGGCGACGGAACCGTCGTCGCTGACCATGTGAGGCGAGCCTTCGAAGCTCTCGACCCAGCCGCCTGGTTTCGCAGCGTTGTATGCCTCCTTGAACAGGGCGGACCAGTCGACGATGCTGCCGACGAGGTAGCGCAGGTGGATGTAGTCGAAGTCGTTGGCGTGGAAGGTCCATTCCGAGGTGCAATCCTCGATCTCGCTAGGGAAGGGGGGGGGGGGTTCCCTTGATTAGGATGCACTTTCGCAGCCAACCCTGCCTGAGTGGGCCGCCAAAAGGAGGAGGACTCACAACTTGAGGTTAGGGGGCACCCATTTAGGCTGGATGGGGGAGATATCCGTGCCGATGACGGTGGCCTCGGGGTGGTCGTCGGCAAAGTCTCTGTGTGGAAAGAAGCTAGCTGTAAGCTACCATCAATGTGCACCTGTAGACCCACCACCACTGGCAGTCATGCGGGATTGGGAGCAGGGGGAGGACAATGCATACATTGCCCATAATCCTGTGCCGGTGCCGACATCGAGGACTTTCTAAGTGAGATATCTGGAGTCAGCGTGGCATCCGCCGTGGCTGTGCCGCAGGCTTGCGAACCTGGACATTGCCCCCGAGCGGAGCAAAGTAGAGCTTGTTCTCCGAGCAGAGGCTCAGAAAATGGTGGCTATATGACGCGGTAAGTCAGCCAAAGGATCAATCAATGCCGTTGTTTATCAAGATGCAAGATGCAAGATGCTCACTTGATGTCCATGGCCTCATTCTGCATCTCATCGTTGGAGCCCCTGGCCACAATCTTAGTTACTTAAGTACTTAATTAAGCAGGTAGAATCTTATGAGATTCGAAGACAGGAAGACAGGCGGGGGGTGTCTCGCACCAGTACTGCGCATTGAGGCCGACATTGTCGCTGTGATAGGTCCGGCCGTGGATGGTCCTGTACTCGAGGATGCTCGAGGTGATGGAGTCTGTCGAGCTGGCCGTGTCGCCGAATGCGGAATCGTTGTCATCGTCCAGATCTTGCTGTTCGGCGTCTCAGCGCCACATCTACATGACATGCTCACACGACTGCTGTGGGCTGCTGTGACTGAAGACACCCACCTGTCCGGCCAGGTCCGACCAATGCGTGGGAGGCAGCAAGCCCGTATCCTCGCCTGCTGGCCCGCCGGGTGCCGCTGGCGGTGATGGCTCGTTGGCCGGAGGTGCCGGACGGGTTGCACTGGTGCTAGCTGCGTCCTCGGGCGGTTCGCTGCTCGCCATCGTTGATGAGTTGCAAAACGTTGTACAAAACTCGTCAAAACAAACAGCGTCGGCAGTGGAACGCTGGGCAGGAGGAGTAAATTATTCCTAGGGCCACGGCTGCCTTACCTAGGGTAGGCGAAACAGAGTCTAACTAAGTACTTGATAATTATGCGGATTACATAGACATGAAAAGAAGGCCATCATCCGCCGCAAGTAGCGGTCGGGGCATCACCCCGAGCAGAGGATTTATTTCCACCGCGGATGATCCGACCCCACTATGCAGTGGGTGCTACGGACGGGGGCCGCCAGGCCAATATCTCGTGCTCAAGTGGCTTTAACCGGCACCTGGGCTGTGATTTGCAACTCCGTTGGCTGCACTCAAGGATTCCACGCCCGAGGCACTCAATAGCCAAGCACGGAGTAGCAAAGTAAGTACTCATTAGCTCGACAACTTTCTTCCGCCTTCCCCCCCCCCCCTCCCCTTTCCTAGCACTTGGCGCTCGTAGCGCTATTTTACACAGCCGATGCTCTCGGCCGCGCCATATTATGCCAGCTTGGTCGGGCCAGGACGATGGCGACAGCCGGGCTGATCATGTCGCCCGCTTCCATGGTTCCTGCCTGCTGTGTACCCGCATTCTGCATGTTGGCATGCCTGTCATATATGAGGACCAGTCTTTGAACTGCCAACACTTGCAAGTGGAGTGACTGACTTATACGGAGACATCAAGCAGGAGCCCGGCCCGCAACCAGCGAGGTCCGAGAACGTATGCAAATAAGACGAGCCGAGCCTGGCTATCTCGGGAGTCGCAGGGCTTGTGGGTCGAGCTTCTAGTGTAAGTTGGGGCGGTACTTAAGTAGGTACGAGGTGGTCAATCGGTGGTTGTACTTGATGCAGTAACTAACCCCTCCGGATGAAAAGGCTCGATTTCCAAGGAGGTGGGATGCAGTCAGTCGGCAGATTTCCTCCGCATTCGTCCTCAAGGGTTCCGCGGACTTATACTAAGTACTTAGGATGCCACGACAAATATTGACCTCCTTCTAAGCCGTACCCAAGTAGTCACAATGCGAAAGACTTCGTATAGTCTCGCTGAGATGATCTAGATGTCGTAGAATTCCACTTGACGGCCTGTTCGTGCAATCAAAATCCCAGGCCTCATGGAATCCGATTTTGCGTTGTGCTTGTCGCTGCGGACATTTGAGAGGGACGGACCCCCTCACAGTGCTTCCTTTGCCCGGCCGGTGCCGGAACAGGCCCGCCGCCGACCGCCACAAACCCCACGTGTAAGGCAGGAAGCGACTGATGACAAGATCCATTGAAAATCTTCACATCCGAAGAACAAGGTAATCCAGAATTTTTTCATGAGCCGTGGACATGTCTCCTTCACTTGCTGCGCCAGCATCAAAGAGCTACAGCATCGCCTCCATCCCAGCGGTAAGTGCTTACCTGGGCAGGCCTGGGACAACTTACCTAGCACTGTATTAACGGGGCTCTAGGATGGCATCGGGCCCGAGGTTATTGATGCTGCCATCACAGTCCTGAAGACACTGTCAGAAACGCTAGGGTCGTTCGACATTGACTTCACCCACCTCGACTGGAGTTCGGACACGTACAAGAAGACGGGCAAGTACATACCCGATGGCGGACTCGATGAGCTGAGAAAGCACGACGCTATTCTTTTTGGCGCCGTCGGTGCCCCAGGTAAGTGCCAATACACAGTAATACCTACCTAGGTAAGTGACTTGGGCTCGTGTTGACCGATGCCGAGACGTCCCCGACCACATTTCGCTCTGGGGCCTCCGCCTGGCTATATGCCAGCCCTTCCAGCAATACGCCAACGTGAGACCAACCAAGGTCTTCCGAGGAACCCAGTCGCCCCTTAGAAATTGCAATACCGGTGATCTGGACTGGGTCATCGTCCGCGAGAACTCCGAGGGCGAGTATGCTGGGCAGGGCGGGCGTAGCCACCGCGGCCAGGCCTGGGAGACGGCCACCGAGGTCGCCATGTTCACGCGCCACGGGACCGAGAGGATCATGAGGTTCGCCTTTGAGACGGCGCAGAACAGGCCGCGAAAGCTCCTCACCGTCGTGACAAAGAGCAACGCCCAGCGGAACGGGATGGTGCTCTGGGACGAGGTCGCGGCAGCTGTGGCCAAGGATTTCCCCGACGTCACTGTTGACAAGATGTTGGTGGATGCAATGACTTGTAGGATGGTCCTGAAGCCAGAGTCGCTCGACACCATCGTCGCCACCAATCTGGTAAGCAGATCCACCTCCTCCAGACTTCTCTAGAGCCCTGACCTTTGCGCAGCACGCAGACATCCTTTCTGATCTGGCAGCTGCGCTTGCTGGGTCCATCGGGATCGCGCCAACATCAAACCTGGATCCAACACGCCAGAATCCCAGCATGTTTGAGCCAATCCACGGCTCCGCGTTCGACATCACCGGAAAGGGCATCTCAAACCCCGTCGCCACCTTCTGGACGAGTGCGGAGATGCTGGCATGGATCGGGGAAAAGGACGCCAGCACCAAGCTATTGGCTGCTGTAGAGCTCGTGTGTGAGAAGGGAATCGTCACCGCTGATCTCGGCGGCAAGGCGAAGACGGCTGATGTCACCGCTGCCGTGTGTGATGAGATCAGAAGCTTGTATGGGAAGAAATAATAGAATGCGAAGCCCAGTCGTGTACTTATTTCTTCACTGCCAGCTCATGCGAAGGAAGTTTGACATCTGGACAAGTCCAGGGCGCCGAGGAGGTCCCATCAATTAGCCGGGATTTAATTTTATAAGTAGACCCCGGAGCCAGTCGGCAGGGCTATCAGTGCTCAGTGCCTTCACTCAGCTCCCTGAGCCCTGGGAAACAGCTCGACCACGATGATGGAGTGAACACCCCCTTCTGGCTTCTTGTGTCCTGTAATTTTCAGCCTCCCTTCTTGCCGTCCTTGGCTTGCTTGTTCAAAGAGAGCTTCCCAATCAACCAACTCTCTCTCCTTGGCGTTTAACATGATGAGCATTTGCAAGTCTAAGAATCGCATCCAAGTCTCGTCACCCGCCGGCATACGGTTGCTGCAAGTGTCATCACCAGTGCTATCCCAAGAGGTGCAGCCAACCATCGGCTGCATGATTTGATCCGCAATCAACAGCTTGGATCCCCCTGGCCCTTTCTTCATCGCGGGCATCAGCTGATGGAGCATCTTGACGGCGTACTTGTCAGAGTAGTTGTGGAGGATCATGCGCAAGAAATAGGCCTCGGCATTTTTCACGGGCTGTGGGGTGAAGAAGTCGTGCGGGAGAAATTCGACCCGAGAAGCAAGACTCGTCTCAACCATCACCTTGCCCTGCGCTTCGGAGAGGATTTCCGGCAGGTCCTGAACAATAAAGTTTGGGTTCGGGAACGCCTTGGCGATAGCATACGATACGGTACCCCTGCTGCCCCCGATGTCCACCACGGTGCTGCCCGGCGGTAGACTTTGCCAGTCCCATCCTGCGACCATGTGCTCGGTATGGTAGGCGTGGGAGGACTGGAACCCGTCCATGGCGCGGGCAAAACGAGGGCCCTTGACCGGGTCCAGGTCCCAGGCCTTGTATACAGGGAGGGGGCTTCCTGAGGTGTAGTTGAAGGCAGTCTCGTTTGGTTCCCCTGAGTAGCCCCACTTGTCGAATGTCTCGACGTACGACGCGGCCCATTGGGTGGACTCGAGTGTTGAGAAATAGGTCAGATCGCGCGGCCCAGGGACCGTCATGAGCTCTGGTGTGTATCAGTGAATTGCTATCAAACTATGTGCACCCGAAACCTTCTAAACCAAGGAGAAAGTCGAGAGGGTGAGAACATTGAAACGACTTCCCCGCAGAAAACATGGGATGTTCTTACTTGATCCGGCAGTGTGAGCAACGAAACCTGTTGCATAAGTGATCAGAATATTTCAGAACCGATCAGACATTTGCGGAGTTCCATGTACCTGGTCGTGGCTCGTGGAAGATATTGCTCGTCATCAGGTAACGCAGCATGCGTTGGGTAATTTCTTGATTGGCACCCGTCTTTGCTGCCAGATCAGAGAAGCTAATATCACCGTCGACAGGCACGAAAGAAGGCACGTCAAAATGACAGATCCAGCGAAAGGCATTGCCAACGTTGTGCTGCAGGGATGTGAGTAACAATATTATCACATTGATGCTGATGGGGAACTGGACATCTGGACGAAGCTGAGGGGTAGGCACACCGAGCACATGTATTCAAAAAGATGATCGATCGGCCCGAGAGCCAGCTGGTGAATCTTTTTGGACGCGTCAAGAAGCTGATTCCGTGCTTGTCGCACATCTTGAGGGCAATCGGGGAAGCTCGAAGGAGCACCAGGAGAGAACGACAGCGGCGGGATATTATTTTCCGAGAGGAAGGACTTGACTGTCTTTGCACTGGTCAATATCACATTGGCCAGGTCCTCCAGGTCGCCAATCGATCGGACATTGAGCCTTTCTGCTTCGGTCGCCATTTCTGGTGTTGCTCAACTGGAATCTTCCACTTCCAAGGTTTCAATGTTGTTTCCCAAGATGTCCAGAAATCTCGAGTGCTACATATGGTGCACATGTGGGATTCGTCTCGGTAAATATAGGGTATTGGCGCTGACAGGTAGATGGCATGACCAAGGCCTTTTCTAAGTTGCCCGGGCGGCCCAAGATTACCACTTATAGGATCAATTTTCAAGCTAATGCAACTGGACCCCTATTGTAAGCATGCCCAGGTGGCACATGTCGATCATCTACACACAAGGCATCTGTTCCGTGATGTTAGGTGGGAGCACTTGAGGAGAATGCGAACCATCCAGGTTCGAGATGTCAGCACTTGGGCTGTTGCGCCAGCGACGATGTATATATTGTCCACGGGTGCAATCCACAATGGAGCTACTTACCTACCTAGCAGGTAGAGAGCCATGCAAGAACTCAACCAGAACAAATTAGAGACCAAATCTAATCGGAATCTGTGGCCCTCGTTTCGATTTATGTCGAAGTTGGAATAAGCCGCACTCATAATGCTCTATCACACAGTTTCATTTCAGCCGAGCTCCAGGGTAGTGGTCAACCCTTGGGAAGCCACTGTGTTTTTGAGAGATACCATCCTGGCTAGAAATGGCCAACGCTTCTGAGGACCAATTCATTAACATTGAAATGTGGGCAGGCTTCTTTCTGCTCACATGAATGAGGGTTAGGGGTTTATGAGAAAAGCAGACGCAGTTCTTCGGCCGCCTGTTCACAGCCAAGTCCCCAAACTGTGGTTTTCCGGCTTCTCAGTTGCGCCCTGATGACAAGGACCAGATATCGTCTACCATTTGCTGTTGTCCACACCGTCCCCCGATGGAGGCTTGTGCAGTCAACACTACCCTACGCACCATAAGGGGTGACAGACAAAGACGTCACGCTCCCTGACCAGTCGCCAATCCTCAGGGCCCCGGCTCACCATCACAATTGCTCGCGATCTCATCATCTTCAAGACCGACCGTTCCCCCACGCTGGCTGACCTGACTACTGCCACTCAGTGGCCAGAGGCTTCTACCGAGCTCTCCTCTGCTGAGAACCCCTGAGATTGCTACGCCCCAGCTACCTGCAGCACCTTTTGTGCGAGACTGTCCAGCCCCCGCTCGGCCCAAAGAAGCATGGCAGGAACCGAAGATGGTTTCCTCCAATATCATGAGCCAGACACAATCAGTACACTGGTGTTGATATCGTTCTTTTTCTTCCTGTCGTCTGTGGGATGGGTGTTCAACAAGGCTATCCGTGCCGGTTTGATCGGCCAGATTCTCATTGGTATTCTGTTCGGCGCTCCCGTTGGCGACATCTTAGGCACAGATTGGCAAGAGAGCTTTATGGCCTTGGGCTATATCGGACTGATCCTGATCATCTTTGAAGGCGGTCTTACAATCAGGCTCGACCTTCTGAAGGCCAACTTCCTGCTCAGCACAGTTGCTGCAGCTATAGGGATAACTGTGCCCATCGCTCTGTGCTATTTGCTCCTCTATCTGGGATTCGGATATGGGGCGTTGGAGACGTTCATCATCGGCGCTGCACTGTCCACGACGTCTATTGGTACGACTTTCGTTGTCATCAAGAGCTCGCCGCACGTCGACTTGACGCACACCAAGGTCGGCACTGTTTTGATCTCTGCAGCTCTGTTTGACGACGTCGTTGGCTTGATCATGGTTAGCGTCATATCAAACCTTGGAGGCATTGGCGCGGGTGGAGGCGGGAACATTGGCTGGATCGTGGGTAGACCAATCCTTGCGAGTTTCGCAATCGGTACTGTCTCGCCCTTACTGGCCAAGCTCGCGGCAGGTCCGCTGTACCGACGATTTGTAGAGCGACGCATAGCTGCCTGGGGCCACAGAGCCACGATCTGCCTCATGATTATCGTTCTGGCAGGCCACCTCGCTGTCTGTGGCTATGCCGGGGCTTCTTTCCTGTTTGGGGCTTTCTTGGCGGGCACGTTCTTGAGTACCCTCTCCCACGGGCCTATCCAAGCCGTCGAGGGTGGGAGTGACGGCTCAGAGGTAGCCCCGGCTTTCCACGAGACGTTTGAGACCTTTATATCAGGTTCACTGGCCTTCGTATTGGAGCCACTTTTCTTTGCCAGTATTGGCTTCGCTATTCCATTCACGAGGCTGTGGACAGGCCCTGTTGTTTGGCGTGGTATCTTGCTCTCTCTGCTCATGGCTATTGGAAAGGTAAGACACGATCCAACTTCGTCCGTCCCGTCACCTCAATGTCACTCTGCACACATGCTCACACTGTAATCACTGCAGGCTGTGGTCGGTTTCTCTGTTCCGCTCTGGGACCTTGTGTCCCGGCAAGGATCTCAAATCAAGCCACAAGAGGGCAATCCAAGCGAGTGGGCTCCTGCTGCGCTGCTGGGGATGGCAATGATCGCCAGGTAAGCATCACTTTTCACCTGTGCTGGATCAACGTCACTTTTTTTTTTTTTTTTTTGAACGTTCTAGAATGCAAAACTTTGAGATCCACAGCAGGGCTAACTTTGCCATCAGGGGCGAGATTGGTTTGCTAATAATCCAACTTGGGCTGAACGACACTAGCTTCTTGTCCGAGGAGGCCTTCCTTGTCGCTATTTGGGCCATCGTCCTGAACACCATCGTGGGGCCTCTTTCAGTTGGCCTCCTACTTAACAGATTAGAACAGGTCATTGCAAACAATCCTCGGTGGGGCCTACAGAAGCAAGAGGCAGAAGACGGTTCTTCGTCAGGTTTGCCACGCAACTCGATGCAGCAAGTTGCGAAAAACAAAGGCCGTCACTGATCTCCCGCTGGCATTTTTGACGCCTTCGTCGAACGGAGCCATGGACCTTTGCGTTGCAGCTCTCATCATTGATGCCTCGTGAGGCCGCACATCATAGCCTTAACAAAAAGAATATGTAAGTAAAAGAAGTAATAATAAATATAAATTGTTTTCTAATTATATTTATTAATTAGTTAGTTAGTTAGTTATTTTATTTATCAGGTATTATATTACATATTATATATTCTTTTTCGTATTTTATAATTTAATCCTTTAATGTTTTAATATTTTATCTCTTTAATTAGATAAACTTTATTTTATTAGTATAAAAGTAAAGTATTTATTAATTTAGTAACTTATTTAGCTACTTATTTACGAAGATAGTTAATATTTATTTAGCTATTTATTTATTTATTTAATTATTTATATAGTCTTAAGCTTTTAGTTTTTAAGTTCTTAGAATTTAAGTTTTTTTTAAATACGTTTTAAATAAATTATCAAGCTCATTTAACTAAACCTTAAATATATAACTTTCTTTTAAATAATGTGTATAGTATAGTATATTTAGTCTATTTAAAGATATATTAACTAACTAATCTCTATATAACCTTTATATATAAACTTAGTTTTATATAAGAAATATTTTATTAAATTATAGTATAATAGAAAAAGCTTTCCCTCTTATTACTCTTTCTACTTTACTTTAGAATAACGTTTTACTATACTTAATAAATGTTAGTTTTAAATATTAAGAAGTATATTTACTAATACTAGCTATCGAGCTTATACTATACTTACTAAGGTATAGTATAACCCCTTTTACCCCCCTTTTTTATTTACATTTTATCTACTACATTATACCTATTAATATTAAAAGGCTATATACTAAAATACGTTAACACTAAAAGCATTTTAAAATATATTACATTATACTGTTAAAATTAGTAGGTATAGTATAGTTCATAGCTACCTTATATATAAATAAGGCTAAAGAATAATACTACTAATAGTAGAATTAAGTAGAATCGTTACTATAAGTAGTTATATAGTAAAATTAAAAGAAATATTATTATTTAAAGGAACTTTATAAAGAAATTTTAAGCTAATACCTTTTTTTATTACTTTAATTTAATATTGATAAATACAACGTTATCAACCTTTAAAAAAAATTAAACTCTAAGATAAAAACGTTAATATATTATAAAGTATCATATAATAAATAAAACTTTAAGTTTTACTTATACTTATAGTTTTTACCTAAGCTAAAACGTACTTTTTACTTTAAAAGAAGTGAAAATATAATATATAATAAACTATATAGTAATTAATTATTAATTAAAAAACGCTACTACATTTATAAAGTTTAAAAAAATCGATATTTATAAAACGACTAAAAAGTAATAATATATAGTAGTAAAACATTACTTCTAATTATGTTTATACTTTTTTTACTAAAGATAAATAACTAGTTTTAAAGGTAAAAGTAAAATATAAAACTAGAAAAAGAGAGAAAAAAGTACTAGTAAATATAGCCTTAAGAAGTAAGTATAAAAATAAGTATAAAGATATAAAAGATTTTATTTATAGCTTATAAGCTTTTAAAAAAGAATGTAATGGCAAAAAAGTTTAATAAATAAATAGTAAAAAAGTGAAAAAAGGGGAAAAAAATCTATTATAGCGTTAAAGCTATATAAATATTAAAAGTATTAATAGTAAAGATATTATAAAATAATCTAAAGGTAACTATTTTAATATTTTCTTATAAAGGCTTAATTATTTAAAATTTAAGCTAAGCTATTTTTTAAAATATTTTATAATTATAGGTATAATATAAAGTTTTACTAAGTATAAAGCTATAATTAATTAGTTACTCTAGTACTATAGTAGAATCTAAGGTATTAAAGTAAGAGTTAGCTATAAGGATATACCGCTAGGGCTTAAATAGAGTATTATATCTGCAAGAAAACTACTTATAAAAGTACTACTAAGAAGCTTCTTTTAATACTCTCCCCGTTAGTCTATCGCTCTTGCCTACACAGCACCTTAGAGAATTTTAACTAATCGAACCCCTAATAACCCTAGTTGCGCGTGCAAGGAGATATTGACAGATAAGTACCTAGGTACTTAAGTTAATACTTAGCACTTAGGTACCGTCTCTTGGCTGGGTTGGGTCCGGAAGGAACCGAGTCCGGCTGACATGGGCGAACAGCTTTTATGTAAGCCAGAGGTGGTTGAGCTCCCCGAGGGTCCGATGCCGGTCGTGAGGAGTACCTGAGGTAGGAAGCAGCAACAGCAGCATAGACTGCCGGTCGCTTCCCATTACATCGAAAAAGAACTCGTCAAAAACGATGAAAATCACAAGAGTGAGCATATTCGAACGGGCCCGAGAACACAAAGTACATTTAATGACCTTTACAGATCTACGTTTACCCAATCAAATCGCTGCAAGGCATTGCTTTGCAAAAAGCGAATCTTGACAGGCAGGGTGTGCAGCATGACCGACGCTTTATGCTCTTGAGAGTACACGAGGATGGCCACCATGAGCCGGTGGAAGTTGTCAGATATCCGGCTTGTGCTCTTTTTATCCCGGAGATTCGTGATGGAAATATCATTGTGAGATACAAGGTCCCAGAGGATTCAGTTTCCCCGCCAATAGACCCGGCGCCGAAGACAACACTCGAGATACCATTGGAACCGGATACTTCCGTACTGGAGAGAGTAGAAGTCGACCTGTATAAGAGCAAGACTATGGGCTACCGTATGCCCGAGGCTCATAACTCATGGTTCAGCTCATGGTTGGGATTTGAGACCATATTAGTTTATGTCGGCGACGGCAAACGTCAGGTACTGGGAACGATGTCGCCACACGTGCAGAACAAGCAGACTCAGGGTTGGTTGTCGTCTGTGAAGAGCTACATTGGTTCGGGCGAGGAAGACCCACACTGGCTCACATTCACCTGCGTCGCATCATATCTGATCGCCACCGAGGCATCACTGAACGACGTGAGCAGCAGGCTTCCACCTGGCGAGGAGATGGACATGCGTAAATTTCGGCCAAACATAGTCGTCGAGGGCGAGGGGGCGTTTGATGAGGACTTCTGGGGCGAGATAGAGGTTGAGAACGGCGTGCGGTTCTCTCTCACCGGGAACTGCGGGCGCTGCGTATCGATCAACGTCGACTACGCGACGGGGAAACCCGGAACAGGCGAAAGCGGCAACGTTCTGAAGAAACTGATGAGGGATCGCAGGGTCGACAAGGGGAACAAGTATTCGCCCGTGTTTGGCCGGTATGGCTTCCTCGAGGCCGAGCAGGCAGAGATCCACGTGCGACAAGACGTCGCCGTTACCAAGAGGATGAAGGAGAGATGTGTCTGGGTAAGTTTTGGACCCTGGATTCGCTCTCGTACCCCACCCAAGTGAAAGAAAGCTACGACTTCAGGACTGTGCAAACACCTCATCACGAGCTAACTAGTTGGATGCTGCAGGACTGGCCACCGTATAAATGAGCTCGTTGGGGCTCGACTGTAGTAGACTACCAAACACACTAGCAATAGGGCAAATGTGTCAGAACAGAATAGAATCCGTTATTGCGAATCCTGTGAATACGCAAGACGTGGGTAATCGAATGGTCTACAAGACGATATACCTTCTGCGACTGCGCGCCGGTTGCAGCTGGACAGCCTGGACTGGATGCTTTGTCTGCTAAGATAAGGCTAGCGCCTCCGTTTGATGGTGAATTGGGGACACTGATCCCTGTCCATAGCAGCTGGTGTGCTTCAGCTGCCTCTGGCCAGACAGGCCCAAAAAAAGTACAGATGGCGACCTCCAAATTTCCTTCGTCATCTGTTTCCTGCCTAGGAATTCTTCCTGTTCACTTCCACTTCTCCCAACTCGCTTCGTTTCCCCCTCCCGCACGAACAAGCGCAGCCCGGTCGAAGCTATCACCTTCGTCCCGACCAATGCCGTGCGCCCCATACCTAGACCATTAACCTCGACCCCGGTTCCTCCTCATCGCAACCACTGCTGTGCAGGTGTTGCTGCCGCCTGCCCCACCATGGCGCCGCCGCCACCGACGACTCTCGTCGACAACCCGCAGATCAAATCTGCGGAGCTGTTGACGCCGCGGCCGCTGTTTCTACATGCCTATGTCTGGCCCTTCACCATCGCCTGGCCCGTGTTCCTAGCCGTGTACCTGTCTCCCGAGCTCTATGATCACTACATTGGTGGCCAGGAATGGACCTTTGTCTGGGTGGGCACCATCATCACCTTCCAGAGTCTCTTCTGGCTGAGTACCCATTGGAGCGTCAGCGCGAAGGCCATAATTACTGCGAGGAAAGCTTCGTCCATCGAGGAGGCGCAACAGATCAAGGTCATTCCTGTCGCAAATGCCGGCGTTGCCGACATCAGCGACCTGATCCGAGAGAAGGTGAGTCACTGCCGCTGGCCCTGTCTCTGAGCTCGGGATCCCGTGGGACTGCTCGCTGACCGGCTTCTAGATTGATGACAAGAACACCCTGTCTTTCCTCTTCCAGAAACGCCGTTTCCTGTACGACCCCGACAAGAAGACATTCGCAACCTTGAGCTACGCCATCGATGCAGAGCCGAAGCCTACGATCGACACTTTCCAGAAGGCCAAGGGCTTCACCAATGCCGCTGAGATCAAGAAGCTGGAACAGTACTACGGCACCAATACCTTCGATATCCCGGTCCCCACGTTTACCGAGCTCTTCAAGGAGCATGCAGTCGCGCCGTTCTTTGTCTTCCAGGTGTTCTGCGTCGGTCTGTGGATGCTGGATGACTATTGGTACTACTCGCTCTTCACCTTGTTCATGTTGGTTGTCTTTGAGAGTACCGTTGTCTGGCAGCGTCAAAGGACCTTGAATGAATTCCGTGGCATGAGCATCAAACCGTACGACATTTGGGTCTACCGACTGGGCAAGTGGACTGAGATTCCGAGCGACAAGCTGCTCCCGGGGGACCTGGTATCTGCTGGCCGAACCAAGGAGGACAGCGGTGTGGCCTGCGATATGCTACTGGTAGAAGGCACAGCTATCGTCAACGAGGCCATGCTGTCTGGAGAAAGCACACCGCTGCTCAAGGAGTCGATCCAGCTGCGACCAGCCGACGCGAGATTGGAGCCCGAAGGTCTTGACAAGAACGCCTTCCTATGGGGAGGCACCAAGGTCCTCCAGATCACCCACGGCAACCCTGATGACCCGAAGCCTCCCGTTGCTTCCGGCGTTCCTCCTCCCCCAGACAAGGGTGCCATGGCCATTGTTATCAAGACCGGATTCGAAACGTCGCAGGGCAGCCTGGTCCGCACTATGATCTACTCCACAGAGCGTGTATCTGCCAACAACGTCGAGGCCCTACTCTTCATTCTGTTCCTGCTTATCTTCGCCATTGCCGCGTCTTGGTATGTGTGGACGGAGGGCGTTCAGAAAGATCGCAAGCGATCCAAGCTTTTGCTCGATTGTGTTCTCATCATCACGAGTGTGGTCCCTCCCGAGCTGCCCATGGAACTTAGTTTGGCTGTCAACACGAGTCTGGCGGCTCTCGCCAAGTACGCCATATTTTGTACGGAGCCTTTCCGCATTCCCTTCGCTGGTCGTATCGACGTGGCCTGTTTCGACAAGACGGGGACTCTAACCGGAGAGGATCTCGTCGTCGAAGGCATTGCTGGACTTGGCCTAGGTGCGTCTGGCACCGACACACCCAAGGAGTCCGATGGCGCACATAGCAACATGACAGCCGTGAAGGATTCTGGGTTGACTTCCACACTCGTGCTTGCGACCGCTCACGCACTGGTCAAGTTGGATGAGGGTGATATAGTTGGCGATCCAATGGAAAAAGCAACCTTGTCTGCTCTTGGCTGGACCCTTGGCAAGAACGACACGTTGACGCACAAGCCTGCGACTGCTGTTGCTGGAGGTACTATTGGGACGGTTCAGATCAAGCGCCGCTTCCAATTCTCGTCCGCCCTCAAGCGTCAGAGTTCGGTTGCTACGGTCGCAGGAAGGGACCCCAAGACCGGTGCGCAAATGCGAGGCACATTTGTCGGGGTCAAAGGCGCGCCAGAAACGATCATGAAAATGCTCAAGTCCGTTCCCGCGGGTTACGAAGAAACGTTCAAATACTTCACTCGCAGGGGATCCCGTGTCTTGGCACTCGCGTACAAGCAACTATCGACGGACGACGAACTAGGCGCCAAGAGGATCAACGAGCTCAAGCGCGAGAACGTGGAGGCTGGGCTGACTTTCGCCGGTTTCTTGGTTCTGCACACCCCCCTGAAGGACGATGCCAAGCAGGCTGTGCAGATGCTTAACGAGAGCAGTCACAGGGTCGTCATGATCACTGGTGACAACCCTCTCACGGCCGCTCACGTGGCTCGTGAGGTTGAGATTGTTGATCGCGACGTGCTTATCCTTGACGCGCCCGAGCAGAACGAGAACGGAGACAAGCTTGTATGGCACAGCGTCGATGGCCGCATCAACATCCAGGTCGACGCGTCGAAGCCCATCGACTCAGAAATCTTGAACAAATATGATCTCTGCGTTACTGGCTACGCTCTCGCAAAATTCAAGGACCAAGTCGGCTGGCATCAGATCCTGCGTTATACCTGGGTGTATGCCCGGGTTTCCCCCAAACAAAAGGAGGAACTGCTCCTGGGCTACAAGGACATGGGCTATTTCACGCTCATGGCAGGCGACGGAACCAACGACGTCGGTGCACTGAAGCAGGCCCACATTGGAATCGCGCTCTTGAACGGAACGCAGGAAGATCTTACCCGTATCGCCGAACACAGTCGCAACACCAAGATGAAGGAGATGTACCAAAAGCAGGTTGACCTGATGAAGCGCTTCAACCAGCCCGCGCCTCCAGTGCCTCCTCTGATCGCACACCTGTACCCTCCTGGGCCGTCTAATCCGCACTACCAAAAAGCCATCGAGCGCGAAGCACAAAAGAAGAATGTCTCGCCTGCTGAGTACGCCCGTTCCCAGGGGCATCAGCAGCCCATCGAAACGGTCACGTCTCCGGCTGCTCAACAGCTGATCGACTCTGATCCCCGTGCGGCCAGACAAGCACAAGCGGCCAAGAAGGCAGCCAGCTTCGCCGAGCAGATCCAGCAGAGTATGATGGACAATGATCTTGACGACGGTGAACCTCCAGCTCTCAAGCTCGGAGATGCCTCGGTCGCTGCGCCATTCACCTCCAAATTGCGAAATGTCATTGCTATTCCGAATATCATCCGCCAGGGCCGATGCACACTCGTCGCCACCATCCAGATGTACAAGATCCTCGCTCTCAACTGTCTCATCAGTGCTTACAGCTTGAGTGTCTTGTACTTGGAGGGTATCAAGTTTGGTGATGGCCAGTACACCATCAGCGGTATGCTCATGAGCGTCTGCTTCTTGTCCATCTCGCGGGCCAAGTCGGTGGAGGGTCTCTCCAAGGAGCGCCCGCAGCCCAACATTTTCAACTTCTACATCATCGGTTCTATCCTCGGCCAGTTTGCGGTGCACATTGTGACCCTCATCTATATCGCCAGATTCTGCGATAAGCTCGAGCCGTAAGTTTTCAGTATTGCCCTTGAAGGAGGCCGGACGATTTGCTGACACCTTGTGATAGCCGTGACGAAATCGTCGATCTCGAGGCGGAGTTCACTCCCTCGCTCCTCAACAGTGCGGTATACCTCCTGCAGCTCATTCAGCAAATCAGCACCTTTGCTGTCAACTACCAAGGTCGGCCATTCCGTGAAGCCCTGTCGGAGAACAAGGGTATGTTCTATGGTATCGTGGGCGTGACTGCCATTGCGTTCTCTTGCTCGACCGAGTTCATCCCGGAGCTCAACGAGCAAATGAAGCTGGTGCCCTTCTCAGACGAGTTCAAGATGACCATGACCGCCGTCATGGTTGTTGACTACGCAGCATGCTGGATCATCGAGGTTGCCCTGAAGAAGCTGTTCTCAGACTACAGGCCGCGTGACATCGCGCTCCGGAGACCAGACCAACTTGAGCGGGAGCGGGTGCGCCAGGAGGAAGCACTGAAGCGCAAGGAGGCCGAGGATGAGAGGAAGAGGCTCGAGAAGGTGGCTGAGTTTGAGCGGAAAGTCGAGGCACAGAGGCAGAGGCTAGAGGCCTGGAGAGACGGCCGTCAGCAGGGCTAGGTAGAACTGTGTGTGTACTGACGGGCCAAGAGGTTCGGAGTCAGGACAGTCAGATAGACTGATGGGTTTCGGTTAGAATCACATAAGATCTGATAGACTGCGTGGTACAAACGCTTGTACCCAACTTACAAACAAATCTGGTTTACTCCACACCTTCAAGTCACAAGTGCGTTGTCCCCGGGGAGAGAGAGGGGGGTGGGTGGGTGGGAGGGTTCTCCTGCCTCGCATAACTTTGCTCCATGCCACATGCCCCATGCTACAGTGCGATATGTAGACTGCAAGAAGTGGCTGGGTTTCAAAATAAATGTTGTGATCATACTGAGGCGACTGTAATGTGGGAGGGAGTGTTCTCACAGTCAAGCCCGGATCTTTGGGAAACACGTGTTTGCTATTGTACAAGCAGCTGTCGTCTATTTGCATCTCCAAGATGGAAGCTCGAAGGAGAATAATAGAAGCCTAGAACTACGCAGAAAATAGCAGCTCTCTTTTCTCGCTCTCCCCTGTTTATCTTGCCTCTTGTTCGAAACATTCGATACAAATTCGCAACCGTGAAATTTGGGGTATTCCGGTTAAGAAAGCGGAGGAATCATCCAGGAACAGCCATCGCCTATCGCACAACCGACACTGCCAGGATTTACCAGCGGTTTTGCATGTCCGTCAGCCAGGTGGTGAGCACCCTTCAAGGCCTTTCGGAACCATGATGCTCGTCCCAAAAGAAAAAAAGGAACACTTGATCCGTTCCACAGGTTCGAGAGCCGCCCGAAGAGAGCCTTAGTTTCCGGGGTTCTTGGCGACAAAGGCAACACCCTTCTCGATGTTCTTCTTGAGGTCAGCCAGGCAGGCCTCGACCATCTTCTCCTCGTTGGCGTCGATCTTGCCGAGGGGCAGGATCTTCTCGACGCCGTTGGGGCCGAGCTCGACCTTGGAAGAGAAGAAGTCGATGCCCTGGTCCTTGTACAGGGGGGAGTCGACAAAGGTTGGCTCGACGACGCCCTTCTCGCCCTGGGCAGCGCGCAGCAGGGACTCGGCCATACGGGCGCCAGCCATGGCCATGGAGAGGGTGGCGGAACCGGCACCGTCCTTGGCCTTGACGACCTCGTCACCACCAAACTGAACGCGGTTGACGATCTCGGCGTGGGAGGACAGGTCGGGGTGGGCGGACTGGGAGAAGAGGGGGACGATGGTCACGCCGGAGTGGCCACCGACAACGGTGATGTTCTCGTCGGCGGGGTCGGTGCCCTTGAGCTGGGAGACGAAGCGGGAGGCGCGGACGACATCGAGGGTGGTGACACCAAACAGACGCTTGGGGTTGTAGACACCACGGGCCTTGAAGACCTCGGCAACGATGGGAACGGTGGAGTTGACGGGGTTGGAGATGACGAGGATGTTGGCGTCGGGGGAGGCCTCGGCGGCAGCCTTGGCCAGGTCGCGGACGATGGAGGCGTTGGTGTTGAAGAGGTCGTCACGGGTCATGCCGGGCTTGCGGGGGACACCGGCAGGGATGAGGACGATCTCAGCACCCTTGAGGGCATCGGACAGACCGGAGGAGGTAGGGTCGTAGCCGGTGACGGTGGACTTGGTGTTGATGTGGGAGATGTCGGCAGCAACGCCTGTGAGGGACGAGACCGTTGTTAGTGGGTGCGAGGGACTGAATAATGCCATCATACAAGGAGAAGACCAAGAGGCTTACCGGGAGCCATGCGGATATCGTACAGGGCAAGCTCGGTCACTCTGGGGTTGAGCTTGAGCAGCAGGGACAGAGGCTGGCCAATGCCACCAGCGGCACCGAGGACAGTCACCTTGGACAGCTAAAGAGAAGACGGCAAAGGGTCAATTCTGACTCTGGGACGATGGGCACAGCTGCAATACAAGGCTTACCTGGCGAGCCGAGGCCGAGAAGGCACGGCGCTGGCACATAGAGGCCATTCGTGGGGCGGCAAACATGTTGACTATCTTTTGTGTCGGGGTAGAGAACAGAAGGGCTGAAAGACTTGGTAGTGAGTTTTTATGTTAGCCTAGGTGCTGAGGAAGCGTGAGGAGGATGATAGGCAGCCTTACCGACAAGAGATGAGAGGCTGGGGAGGTTGATGGTGACGACAATGCTGCTAAAAAAAAGTTTCCAATCTGAAGTTGCAAGTGCTCCAAAAAGCTCACTCCGGTCAGCCTAGCTGATGTGGAGCCCATCTGTCCCTTTGGCGCTAGCGAGCTAGCCGAGTGTCCCCTTGAGGCCTAGCTCGCCGGGCCATCGGAGCACCTCGGGATTCTGACCACCTGGGCATTGGTTTTGTCCTCAGCTCGTGCAGCTTGGGGACAATGGATCGCTTTTCTGGGCTGATACATGCCTTTTCTCCTCGCCACCAGCATCTCCCCTTTGATCAGCCTGGGCATCTTCTCATTTTATTGTACAGCATAAATAATCCAAAGAAGCTTCAAATACATAATAGCCCAATTCATAAATCCAAGCAGGGCCAAGTTCAAGCTTTCTTAAGCTCCAATGCTGCCCGATCACCTAGACAATCTGTGTTGATGTGACAATGATGTCCTCTTCCCGGATGTACCGGTACAGAGCACTCCGTACACACTCACGACGTACTTACTTGAGTAGGTAGTAGCTCCCGGTCCAGCCGTTTGTAGGGATGTAGGACATTCGGCCGCCGGGCTTTGGACGATTACCCGGCTGCAGCGATCAGTCTCATACGTGCACTACTATGAAGACCCCAAATCTCCCAAAACTTCTCTGTGCTCAAACTTTTGTAAATAATCTGTCAAGATGGAGGCCATAAGGGAAGCCCTGGCCAATTATGGCAACACCTGGAGTAACGAAGTGCCTCATGCGTTGGCCAAGCTCTACGGTCCCGTCCAGGCCAAGACCAGCAAAAAGTACCAAGGCAAAATCAAGGCCGAGACTGCCATAAAGTACGGGCCAGACCCAAGGAACCGTGTCGATGTCTACAAGCCAGTAGAGGCAGACAACACGTCCGCAGGCTCTGGCAGACCCGTTGTGGTCTTCATCCACGGCGGTGGTCTCGTGGCCGGGGACAACAACTTGTATGCTAATATAGGTGCGTTACCATTTTACCATTTTACCTATTTTATCTCATGTTTGGTCAGGCAACTACTTTACCAGCAACGGCTTCGTCACCTGTCTCGTCACATACCGTCTGGCATTGCAGGGCGGCCACCACCCAATGGAGCCGAAGATGTCGCCGCCGCCCTCCGATGGGTTCAAACAACAATCTCCCAGCACGGAGGAGACCCAGATAAGGTGATTGCGCTCGGCCAGAGCGCTGGAGGATTCCATCTCGCCACTGCAATGTTCCTCGGCAAACTCGACCCCAACCCCAAGCCAATCCTGCGTGGTGCTGTTCTCCTCTCGGCCGTCTTCACCGTAGGCGTCAGTGACCCCACCAGGGAGCAAATCCTCAAGGACTGGTTCCAGACCGACGACCTGTTTGAGGTCAACAACCGCTGGGCGCCAGCGGCCATCTTCCGTCAGGAATACTTCGGCACCGCAACGATCCCGCCTCGGGAGAAGCTCCCGTGTGAGCTGCTGGTCATGGTCGCCGAGGCCGAGGCCGACGAGATCCTCGATGGCACCTTTGAATTCTTGAGTGACTACAGGAAGAGGTTCTCCAAGTTGCCCGTTTTGGAGGTGCTCAAAGGCCACAACCATGTTTCGTACACCATTGGGATGGGCCTGGATGAGCCAGAGTATGCAGCTGTGGGGTCGAGACTCGTTTCATTTGTCAAGGATATCACGGCGTAGTTTGGTATGGGATGATTCGGTATGAGATATGAGATGTGCAATCTTCTTTTGTCTTCTTCTCCATCATGTTCCAGCAACAGTCCACCAAACATTGAAAAACACATCTGCAAGCTGTCCATTTGTGAAAGCCCACTTTCGGGTCACTGGTTTCCTTCTTAATTCAAACGCTGCCCAGCCCTTTCGACTCGTGACAATGGGCTACCACATGGCTTGCAACACGCGGTTCTAAGTTGTTTCCGAGGAAGGCCGTCAAATGATGCTCACCTGGGCAGGCTGTGGGTTCTTCGTCAAGCAACTAGAAGCAAAAAGAAATATGCAGCCGGAAAACTTCACAACAACGTCGCGGGGGGGCCCTCACTCATTGAGTTCCATCTTTACTCTCAGACCTCGCCGACGCCATTTTTTTCCTTCTTTTTTAAACGACCCAGAACACATGACCATGAGTTTTGTATGGGTGAAGGAATCACTCATATGTAGGGAGACACCCCGTTGCAGACCATCCTCGCCGATCCTCAGAAGACGGGCGAGGAAGCGGCTCTTATTAGCCTGGACTGTGTGACTGAGAGAATTAACACGACAAGCATTCTGAGCTATTATAATCAATGCACCGCTACTTGGGAGTCATTCTCAACTATTGCGGTATGAATATCTAGATGGGAAATGATTTGCCTCGTGGGAGAGTCCTTATCCACCACCCATCAGGAGCGGGAGGATCATCCAAGCATACAGGTACCTAGGTAGGTATTTTGACAGCTATTTTGCTGTAGTGTCTGACTCTTCGCAGACCCACATTCCGGCGAATTACACATGTATGGCATCACTATTGTGAGCGAATACCTATGTGTGAATAATTCTCCGTAGAAGACCATTACCCTTCAAAGCGTTGTTCCGCGCAAATTATCGTGTACTCGGGAGCTGCACCTGGCAAGTAGCGGATGCTCAACATTTGAAGGTTGACAGACTAGGAAGTGGATTGTCTGTCGAGGCTTGCCTTAGCTTGGGATGTCGACTGCGGATCAGGTACTCCTTTTGGTTCTCCCCAGGCAACTTGCCTTTACTGAGGTAGGTACTAGACATCTGTAGTGTTTGTAAGTAGCAATGGACCCCAAAGTTCTCATGACTTCTCGATGGATAGCTATTGGCACGCGCGGCAAATCTCGGGATCGCGCTTGTGTGTTGGAGCCTGGGCGGTGCTGGTTTGAAGCTATTTTGGGACGATCTCATACATACATAGGTAGGGCTCGCTGACTCGCATGGGGGTGACTGTGGGGAGCTCCAGTGACCCACAGAAGCGAGCCTTCGAATTGGGTTTTCTGGGGAAGTTCGCATGAACTCGCCCTATTCTTAACTTGAGAATTTTGAAGTGTGATTGCCATCGATGCCTACTGAGTCGGTAATCGAGGCAGTCGGCTCCGAGCGCACCAAGCCAGCACTGAGAGCACATCAGCCTTGTGGGTGCCCCTTTCAATATTGCGGGTCACATACCTCGGTATAGGTCTTTCCCAACCCCCACCCTACGTAAGTATTTTTGAAAATAGAATAGTGGCTTCGGGGGGAAAAGGAGAGGATTCCATGACAACATTCAGCAGTACAGGGATGATTGGTGATCAAGCTTGTTGGTGTGGATTATGGTTAGCGGTGACAATTGGGACGAACAGCTCGAGTCCGCATTTAGAAAGTTTGCCGAGTGCTCGGTAAGGTTTTGAGCCTCTTTGACATCAGACGGAGTCCACGATCGATGAAATTACACTGCTATTTCCGAGTCTGTGGATACCTAGGTATGCAAGGCTCAGGGCGAATATGTGGTTCGCACTTGATGGTGAGGACTGTCTGTCAACCACCAAGAGTACCTAGTGAAGATGAAGACTTCAAACCCAACATAAATGAGCATTATGTTTCCCTTTCATCAGGTCCAGATTCTATCTCATTACCATCATCATCACAATCACAAAGAACCCACTTTCTTCTGCGCCCGTTAGTCTTTCCTTAACAGTCTCCACTCATTTACTTACACAAATACCACATTTAAACACTCATTCTTGATTTAATAATCATCAACCGCATTCCTTCACAATGCAGTCCACCATCATTTCTATGCTCGCCATTGCCGGTGCTGTCTCCGCTGCTCCTCTCGAGGGCCGTGATGTCGCCTGGGTTGATGGTTTGGAGTTGCAGTCCTGGAACAACACCCTCACACCTAGCTGGGCCGGTCAAGTCGTTGTCGACTACCAGCCTTACCTCAAAGTGGCCTCTGGCTGTGTCCCCTTCCCCGTCGTCACCAAGGACGGCAAGGTCGGGTAAGCATTCTCCTCTTCGCCCTGTCCAGCAAAAAAAAAAAGCATTATTTTTGACTTCAATACAGCTCCGGCCTGGCACCCACTGGCTCCATGTCTAGCGAGTGCGACTCCAGCATCGGCCAGGTCTACGCCCGTTCTGGTTGGCTGGAGAACGGCAGCTGGGGCATTATGTACTGCTGGTACTTCCCCAAGAACCAGAACAAGGACCAATTCCTGTTGGCGCCCGAGGGGCACAGGCACGACTTCCAGAACGTGATTATCTACTTTGCCAAAGATGATGACGACTTCGCGCACAACCCTCCCGTCGGGGTTGCTTACAGCTCCGCCGTCGATGGCACATATACCAAGTTCAAGCCCGGCAGCGTGAACGGCCCGGTCTTCCAGGACAACACTCACCTCTACGTCAAGTACGACCGCCTGAGCGAGGATCCCAAGCTGCACGTGGTCTCCCCCACCAGTGAGGCTGGTGGCCAGCAGCCTATCGTCCAGTGGGCCGCCTTCACCGACGCTGCTCGGCGCTCCATCTCCACCGCCGACTTTGGCGCGGATGTCACCGTTCCCTTCATCGACGCTCACTTTCAGCGCAACCTTGAGGCTGGCTTCGATTCCGGCTTCTATGCTTAAGAGTGTCTCCTGAGTCACTCTAAGTCAACCTTTAATTTCCTACAACATCTTTTTTTGGTCTTGGATTGGTGGGGAAAAAAGGCATGGGAGCCAGGATTGGGGGCGTCCAAAATAGAGGGCATCGGTGGGAAATTAATGTGACCATGGAACTAAAATTTTGATTCAAATAGTCAATCCATGCATCCTATTGGAATGGATCGAAACATGTGCCAGAACTTGACATTGATGTGTATACAATCAGTTCTCAGGAACTAGCCCACGCCTATTGGGTTACTTCTTAGGCATAAGCAGTTATTACCACAGCACCCCCTATAGGCTTTTCAAAGACCATACTTAATTAACATTGAAGTACGTAGTACTATCCCGTGGGCAGGAGGACCGTCTTCTGCTTTTCTTACGTCACCTAATTATCTTTTTACGAACTTACCTAAGTACCTATATAGAGGTAGTACTCCCTATAACTTTTAGAAAAAAGTAATTAAACTTAGAAGACTATTAATTATTTTAAGAAGTATAGCTAAGATTATCCTCTTACCTTATAAGTAAATAAGTGTTAAATACTCGGAATTTCCTATACTTAAGTAAATAGAAACTTAAAAATGAACTCGCTACTACTAGAATACTTAACTACCTAGGTGATATATCTCTTAGCTACTAAATTATGGAGGATCATGGACCAGCCAGATTTGCAGTACTAGGGAATGGAAAATGAGAATTGAAAGATCATCACCAGAAAGGCAAAACAGCCATCAGCCTACAGCTGGCAACAGCTGGGGAGACCCAAGCTCGGGCCGGCCGAGCAGCAACAGGGATAGACCATCGTGTGCTTCCCCACGTGCAGGGGCGCAGTAGTGTTGACGTCGCCTGACCCAGCCCAGTGGGAGCCATTTGCACTACTCCGTACTCGGTACTTAGTAAAGCAATCATGGATGAGGTAGATAACCTTTAGCCACAGCCTACCCTAGGTAGCTGGCTCAGCGCCCAGCAATCATGACAAGCCGCGTTGATTCGTAATGCCGCATGCGCAGCAACGAGCCTCCCTGTACGTAAGAGTATACTTCGCCTCCTTAAGCCTCGGCCACCACAGCTGAAGCTGCGTTTCGGAGCGAACCTAGAAGTTCTGGAAGCGAGCAAACAATTTTCCAGAAATACAAAAGAGACGCCTTCCCCCAGGAAGAGAGTACAAGAGAAGCATTTGAGTACATCACACTTTCTTATTTGGACTACATCAAGTAAAGCATCATCACTACCAACCAAAACAGAACAAAACAAAAACATCATTTCAATAACTCTCACACACACACCACTTCAAAGTCGCAGTCAAACATCAATCAACATGTCTGCCGCAGATTACTATGGTGGCCACCCAAGCCAATACCAACAACACTCACAATACGCTGCACCTCAACAGCAGCAGTACGCACCAGGGCCTGCCTCATCATACGACAACCGCCAGACTGGACAACCCCAGGATGGCGAAAAGGGCCTCATGGCAACCGTGATCGGCGGTGGAGCCGGCGGCGCAATCGGACATAAGATGAGCCACGGGAGCAAGTTCAAGACGCTCCTAGGAGGAGCAGCCGGTGCTGCTGTGGCCAATGCCATCGAACACAAGATCAAGGGCAAGAAGCAGCCCAGCCACGGTCACGGTCACGGCCACGGCCACGGCCATCATCCTCCACCTCCTCCTCACCACGCACAACACCATGCACATCACGGACAGGGCGGTTCTTTCGGGGGGCTACTTCCCGCCCCTGGCTCGCAGCACGGGGGTTCCATGAGCTCGCTTGGTAGCCTTTTCGGGGGAAAGCAACACCACGGACCGCCGTCGCATCACTCCAGTCATCATGGTCACCATGGACATCACAAATGGTAGACTTCTGGAACATGACCAACGCTACCCAGTGGATTGGAATCAGATTGCTTGCATTGGCTCTATGGAGTTTTGGATTTACGCTTGCGTGACTTTTAATGGTGCTTGTGCGGTACGTATGGCTACAGTGGCATGGGGGTTGATCGGTTGTGATTGATTGCACAGATGAATTGGACTAGGAGGGATTAGATGATTTATACCCCTGTCAAGGCGAACAAGAGACGCATGAAGAAGTAGCACAAGAGTTTACATAATTACATTTTTATGACTGATACACTTTATCATCAATGGTTGTGCGAACATGTTTGGTTGGCGTAGACGGACCGTGACTAGGAATGTTTATCCACGTCTACCTAGTGCATGTACTTGTCACTACACTCCCATGGGGCCTTGGGTGAAAATCTGGCAGCAGAAGGATATTGATCCATCCAGTAGGGAGATAATAGATCTGACTTGGCTCAGACGTCAGCTTACACCCTTGAGGGAGCCCTGGAGTGACCACAAGGTTCAGTCATCAATATACAGCAATCTGAAATCGGAAAACTCCGACGAACAGGTTTATAAGTTAGCTGCTAGTGAATTTTTGTACAAGATCCGTCACGCAACTTTGTTCTAGTTCAGATCGCAGGGAAGTACTCCGACGTCCCTAGTCATGAATCGAACACCTAAGGAAAGAGAGCTCTCTTGTCAGCTCGCCCAGCCGTCTAATAATTAAGGTACTTAAGTATTCAATCCCTTCGTCTCGTTTGAATCGTACGATATTTATGCGTAGAAGGCTTGGAACGGCTGCAGTATGAACTATATGTAATTGCTGCCCTAGATGTCTATTTTTCTTTGACTCTCTGCACTGAAGGAGATCCCTTTCGGAATTAGGTATTGCTAATAGATAGGATAACCCAGTAATAACGATATTTATGATGAGCTGGTCTGCCCACGTGGCATCACCTACATGTGTATGCGATGCTTGCATGTAATATCTGACTATGACCATATGACAAGGGGAAGAGCCTGAATAAACCCACTCGATGATGAATAGTAAAAGCTAAATTCGTGATCATTCCAGGGACAGCCCAGACAGCAGATGGGGTCGTCTAAGTGCACTAACTACGCACATTTTATGCGCCTGGTGTACGCACGCTTCCTAGAGTCATTTTAAAAAGTTCACCGGAATATCTAATACAAGTCATCATGTTGTTCTGTAAACCCTTGGGAATGGTCGGAGGACTTCAGGATGTGTACATGATAGCTACAGCCCATTCCGGCATGTACCTAGGTATGATGCCCATGCCCCTATATACACAACTGCTGAAGCAAACAGAGGTAATTAGCATTAAATGAAATATGACGACCGCATCTTACTTGAGGAATTCCCTCGTTACCATAAAATACATCCATAAGACTATAAGCAATATAGCCCAAGAAAACAAGATGTCCTTTCGTGCTAAGCACGTGTGGGTCTCAGTTGTCAAAGGCTAATGCCCGGGATTAGGTAGGGAAATGGGTCAAATACGAAAGAAGGTTAGCGCATGTACCTACATACCTAGGTAGTAAGACGCAAATTGTGCAGACCAATCGGACTTGAAGGATTGGGCCCAAGTTCAGCTCATTCACTGCTCATCAACTCGAATGGATTCATGACGAGCATGCTGGCTTGATCTGAAATCCCTTTCAATCTCTTTGGAATCGACCAGTCATCGACTTCTCACCATAACCCCAGTCAGTGTGTCCGAGGCATCCGATATACTTGCCAATCGGAAATCGAGGTTCAAGTCAACTGGTCTTGACCCGGATTGATGTCAGGTTTTCGTATTTTCTGGGTACATCCCTCCTCTGGCCAGAGATCAACCTGAGGAATCCACCAAATAACCCTTCAGCGAGATGCAAGCGGTCTCTTTGTCAATGTTACCAGCATCCGCCCAGCCCGCCCTGGCGAAGACCGGCCAGAGGCAACGCAAGGCCCACAAAAAGTCCAGAGCAGGATGTGGCAACTGCAAAATTAGACGTGTTAAGGTGCGTATTGTCTGCAAGGCAGTGAGTGAGTCTAAAGCATTCCGGAAGCAGCACGCTAACCCTTGCTCGTTTACACCTGTGCAGTGCGACGAAGCGAAACCAAAGTGCAAGAAATGTATTGCCTTTGGGGTCTCGTGTAACTACGGGACCAAGGGGAGCACAAGCGTAGGAGAGCTTGTTCTTTCCTTCGAGGGGGTCTCATGTATGGAGACACCATCAAGAGCCCCCGTCTCGATGAATCAGACTATGCTTGATTTGGTCAATTACAATCTGCGGCACTCTCCCACCGGCATGATTTTAGGAGAACAAATATACAAGCTCAAGGCCCAGGACTTGGAGGTCTTGGATAAGTTCCGCAATCGCACTGTCCTGACGATTGGTACCGACGTCACCAAATGGGTCCTTCAAGCTGAGACCCCGAGGCTCGCCTGTCTTGTAAGTTGTATACATCCCTGTCTTAGCATTTCTTAGTTTCTTTTAGATATACAGCGGGCAAAATCCCCCAAGGCGAATCGGTTGCTCTGCAGAACGCTTGTTCTTTCGACTCGGAATCCACAAGATGCTGCTGAATTCAGGTCTCTTCAATGTCATAATTCCTTACTCATCCGTTGAATCTCCATCATGGCTATACTTATTTTGGGTCTGAGGCTCATAAAAAGCAGCATCCATTCCTAATGCATGCGGTGCTAGCCTTCACTTACGCTCATGATCGCCTCCTAAAACGAGTACCATCACAGGCTGGTCCGGCTGAGCTCTTCCACAATTACAAAGGAGCTGCGCTCCTCAACTACAGGCTCAATACAGACGTTACTCCGTCAGAGCGCGATGCAATAGTGAGTTTAGGTTTTCCTTGACTATTGATCTGTGCCTTCAAATGTGCCTGCCGTCTGGCATGACCATCCATAATGCTTCAGAGAAACAGACCTGTGAGAACAGTAACTAAGTTTCTCTACAGTGGATAACGTCAACATTGATCAGCGGAATAGAGTGGAGCAAAGTCGAGGCCGAGTCACCTGAACAGGCCTGGCCATTGAGAGACCTGGAGCCTGGAGAGCCAGACTGGCTGACTCTCAGCCAAGGCAAGAATAAGATATGGGACCTTAGCGACCCGTCCCGGGCGGACAGCTGCTTTAGAAATCTGCTTGTCAAATCCAATCTCGAGGGTGGAGACGCAGACTTCACACCCTACGAACTCAAAGATGGGGGTTTCCACAACCTCCCCAGCCCGCTGCTGGACTTTCTTGGGCTTACAGACCCACAGACCTGGCAGTCAAGCCCTTATTACCGCGCCGCAACCATTGTCTCACAGCTAATACCGTTCGAATATAACCAAAGCAACCTCCTGAAGTTTACCACCTTCCTCTACCTAATGACACCAGAGTTCAGGCAACTTTGGACCGAGAAGGACCCGGGGGTAGTCCTATTGATCTCGTACTGGTATGCCAAGACAATCCCGTACCAGCAATGGTGGACACGCAAAAGAGCATTCCTCGAATGCCAGGCCATATGCATCTTCCTCGAGCGCTACCACAACAACATTCCGTATTTGGATCGCTTACTCGAGTTCCCTAACCGGTCCTGTGGCCTAGTCTCGACACAGCAACACGCCGTCTGATGCGACAGCAACGTCGTGTCGTTGGCAGCCGCATGGTTCAATATTGGTGGCGGGGGCGCAGCGGTTGCATGCACGTGTGTGGGGCCAGCACTCCAGCTGGGATGAACGTCCACAGCGATGGACGGACATCAGGAGAATTGTACGAGTCACGACAGGCAAATTTCCCCAACGCACGCGTCCTAGCCGGCCTGTCTTTGAGGAGCCTTTGTGTTTGTTGTTCTTGGCGGTAATCGGGTGCTCGGCGCAATTCAATCTTGACTGTGATCGGTCAACTGATGCGCTTATGCCCCTGCACTAACATGCGGGGATCATAGTCGCTTGTCCCGGATCCGGGGAGAGTTTGTGGGGAAATGACCTCTATAATACGACGTTGGACGGGGAGATAGTCTTGCTATGGCAATTTTCCTAGCAATATTCGGCCGTGTGATGTCAATCCGGGCGGTTTATTACCCGCCGAACATGACAAGACAACGCTCGCGTATACTCAAGTATACCAGGGTAGGTACCTACTCAAGTACTCACCTACCTAGGTAGCTCTAGAGGAATATATATACCTATATATGTAGTCGGGCCATTGCGCGGGATCATAAGTCACGATGGGATGAAAGACAGCATCCGCTCGATTCCAATTTCCCCCCGGATCCCAGTGATTGTGTCCCCCGATCTGAACTGGCAACATGTCGTCGACTATGCTCTTCGGCTTGTTCTTGACAAGCACTCTCGTCTCCGCCACGACCGTGCGTACATCTACGCCGGTGCTGGGATGGAATTCGTACAACTACTACAATTGCTACCCCAACGAGACAACCATAAAGAAAAACGCTCTTGGCCTGGTCGACCTGGGTTTTGACAAAGCTGGCTATAATTACCTGACGATAGACTGCGGTTGGAACGCCAACTATCGGGACTCCTCAGGCCAGTTGGTGTGGAACCCAAGCCTTTTCCCAGCCGGCGGTGTGGCACTTGGTGAATACATCCACGGTCTTGGTCTCAAGTTCGGCGTGTATTCCGGCGGCGGCATCTTGCAGTGTGGATCGACTGATCAGCCCGCTTCCAAGGGTGAGTTGGCTGACATTGATGGCATTTACCTGGTATTTGGGTGTTGACATCGATTGATATTGATCTAACTCATGCTTCCCCCCCTTTTTTTACAGGCCATGAGACGACAGACGCCAACTCGTTCGCAGCATGGGGTGCGGATTCCCTCAAGTAAGCAGCACCATTGCAATCCCGAGTCCCTTACATATGTAGGGATTCCAAGGTTGTTACTAAACTCCATATAGGTACGATAACTGCTACGCCAACTCGACGACCGAGGCGGCAGACTACGATGACCCGGTCACACAGGATCCCACAAAGTTCCGTGTCATGAAGGATGCTCTTGATGCCACGTCTCGCGCCATTGTGTATCAAATCTGCCAGTGGGGTGTCGGAACTGACATTGGGACTTGGTAAGTTTCAACTGTTTGGGACAAGTTCGCATGTCGAACTTTAGTAGACGATAGTTGCTAATCTATGTTCATTCCCAAAGGGCTTCTGAGCTTGGAAATTCTTGGAGAATCAGCAACGATATCTACAACGGCTGGCGAAGCGTCTGGCGCATCACCAACCAGGTTGTGCCGTACTACAAGCACACTGGCGTTGGCAAGTACGCGGACATGGACATGCTGATTGTCGGTCTGAACGCGCTCTCGCTCGAGGAGGAGAAATTCCACTTCGGAATGTGGGCCATCAACAAGTCCCCTCTCACCATCGGAGCCCCCATGGACACCAAGTTGGCGCCCACAGCATCACTGGACCTCCTCAAGAACGCCGAGGTCCTTGCTCTGAACCAAGACTCGCTGGGCAAGCAGGCCCAGCTCGTCCGCCGCTACACAACCGAGCAGTACGACGTCTGGGTGGGCGAGCTTTCCGGGTCGCGCAAGGTGCTTGGCCTGGCCAACTGGAACAACGCCAGCCAGAGCGTCACCGTCAGCCTCCCCGCCGACCTGGGAATCGCCTCGGCCACCGGACGGGACGTCTGGGCTGCCAAGGACCTCGGCACCCTCAGCGCCTCGTACACGACCACTCTTGCGGGCCACGAGCTGCGCCTCATCGTCCTCTCCAACATCGCCAACGCAACCTCTGGCATCCAGACCTCATCCGGCTACTACACGGCCGCCACGGGCTCGAGCCGCTCCGGAGCCGCCGCCGTCGTCGCCTGCCCATCAGGCCAGTGTCTCCCCGCCGGCAGCAAGGTCGGCAACATCGGGCAGGGCCAGGGCGCCGCCGCCGTGACCTTTGCCAACGTCACCGCCAAGTCTGCGGGCAAGAAGCTCCTGGGCGTGGACTTTGTCAACTACGACGCCGCGCTGGCGTCGGCGTGGGGGCTCGGCGACAACACCCGCAACATGACGATTGCGGTCAACAAGGCGGCCGCGAGCGGGACGCGCTTCGCCTTCCCACTCTCGGGCGGTGACTGGTACGACTCTGGGCGGTTGTATGTCTACGTCGATGGGTTCCAGGCCGGCAGCTCGAACCAAGTTGTCTTCACCGCGTCCGGCACTGCGCAGACGTGGGCACCAGATCTGGTTGGTTTTGAGGTCTATGAGATCGCTTGAAAATCTTTTTGATTCACTGTAAATACATATGTACCTATAGTATCTTGTCGCCAGCAGGGACGAGACGAGGCAACGGTGTAAACACACCTGGCCAAATTCATGCTTGTACTCAAGTCCTACTTGATAATATCATTCAATGTCCTTAAACTTACAACTAAGCACACACTTGAGTACGTGCTACCAAGGTGCACATGCATGCAAAGACTTATTCAGTCCCTTATTTTGCCTAAAGTTGGGGTTTAAAGACCGTCCTGAGGACCTATCACGAGCTGCGGGCTCTACTTTTACGTCTGCGATTTCCTATAAGAATAGGCTTC
>MAVT02000132.1:0-52642 GCA_001702395.2 Diaporthe helianthi | reverse complement strand
TATAATTATAAGAAAAGTATAAGAACTATTTAAAATAATAAATAAATAAATAAATATTAAAGAATATACTTAATAATACATTAATATAATAATAAAAATTATATTAGAATACATATATAGTTAACTTAGAGTTAACTTTAATATCTATATATTAAAAATATATACTACTTTATATTATTTATTACTTTTATTACTTTTATTACCTCTATTAGTTTATTACTTGTATTAAAATATATAAAATATATTTTAAATCCTTATTTTTTTATAAAGATGCTAGTGACTGCGTAGCGGGAACCCGACGAATCTCGTAAATTAATATTGAAGTATTTCATTTCATCTCAACATCAATACTGGGTCAAATACTTATATCACTATGAGCATAACACCGCCATTATTGCCCGATGTCACGATAAGTCGCTGTGTGCCCATGGCAGACGGCGGCGTCGCCTTTTTTCACGAATAAGTAGTGCAATGGTACTGTTCGTGACACCCGATGCGAGAGAGCACGACTTTCTCTGATTGATGAACGACTTGCGGCTCTTGTGCAGATGCTCCAGAGAACTGCGCCGTGATGCCATACATATATGTATGCATACCCAACAATCGCACCAAATGCTTCATGCTTCATCCAATCCATCCCAAGACTTGGCCGAGCGTGTGGTGAAGGAGCAGCACCCGCCAGGCGCTCCGCAGCAAGAGCCTCAGCTGCGTCTTGTGGTACACGGCCGCCTGCACCATCTAGTTAGCAGATCAGACTTGAGTCTGAGATATCAACCATAGGTTGGCCGCTCTTCTGCTGCACATACATAATGTGGTCCAGGAGAGGGACTCGGTCGAAGGAAGCCTGAGAATAGACGTCATAAGCCAGAATGGCGCTCAATAATTTGTGGCTAAACGCCTGGGCTATAATAAAATACCGAATTACTCGCGGACATAATGATGTATAGACTGTATGTGTATTTGCCAGATATGTACCCTAGGGCACCGGGGTACTTTATCCTCCATCACAAGCGAGTACAGGTCGAGCAGTTTGCCGCCGTGCATGTCATGTTGGAGAAGCCGTGCGTGTTTGCTAAAATGTGAGTGCCTGCAAGAGAGGACCTCGGGACGATTTTCAGCAGCTTAACGGTGTGAGACGTACCTCACATAGTTCTTATGGATCTCCTTTTGATGTTAGGAGAGCCCAAGAGGACAACCGGTGTTAACATTAAAAACTCCTGCCGTTGCACGTCAGCCTTTCATTGTGGCCTGGCTGCCATTTCCTATCATGGGCGACTAGGGGTGTTTGACATCTCGGCGGGACCATGGAGTATTTGTTCTAAAGTTCGCACTTGCATCTTTACCCAGCCGCGTTTGCTAGAGCTGGCGCCCTGGTCCTGTCACTTACGGAGGCGGCACCTAGGGCTTGTGGCACGGCCTAGCACCTGCAAACCATCGGGCAATTCTTGCCTTTCGATGAGATTGTCTGAAATTACTAGGGGCTTTTCTCTCCCTTTTTTGACGCTGTCTTCCTAAAGTCGAGCGTTTACTGTTATATGAACCTTGGAAGGGACCGTACAACTTCGGGATGTATATAAATCAAGAATTAAATTAGTTAAGGTGGATATCTTTAGTCTTAGAGATAAAAGAGTTATTCAAGATACAAATATGGATAAGGAAGAAAAAGTTGGTAAAAAGAAAGAGAAGATTAACAGTACATTGATTAAAAGTATATAAGTTTAAATAAAGACTTTTCACAGAGGTTATAAGCCAATGAAAAGTTCATCGGTTGAACAGACAGTAGACACATGCAGGTAGATAGGTAAGAGGAAAAATACAATATGGCCAAAGCCTCTAGCGTTCCCAAGGGTTGTTACTTGCACAGCCAACGACGTCACCGAAGTGTCTCTGTACCTCCAAGCCAAGTTTCTTGGCTTTTTGGGAGGTTGAAAACACGTCCAACACCTGGGCACTCGACTTCTGGATCATGTTGGAACATTTGAACCCTGGAGTGGACTAAAGATCTATAACCAAAATCCTATTAGTATCCAGCCACACAACTTGGAAGCCCTCGGAGGACTATCGAGCTCGAGGCTTCCACCCTGTTGCTCTCAACGATGCTTTCCAATACGGGAGGGTCCAATGTTGCAATTAGGCACAAGCCAGGCTTTGCAGGGCAGGCAGGCGACTTTGTATTTAGCTTGCCCAGGATACTCGGCAGCCTGAGGTGCGTACAACCGTACAATCGCAGAGCGGCCGCCAATAGCCCTGTCAACTTGACTGACGCTCTGCCAAGGTAGTATGATCTGAACCTCAGACAATGGGTCTAGTTAAAGATGCAATTCAGGACAGGCTCGTGCAACAACAGCAACGACTATAAACTATCAAGGTGTCTCACAAGGGGTACTTCCCGCGCGCAGCCTCTTTGGCGAGACCCCGAGACCTGACACGGTACTCCGACCTTCAATGCGGTTACTTCAGGCATATTATGCAGTCCGAAGTCGACATAGATTGCGCATCAAGCCGAAGTTAAATATTACCCATTTATTCTTCTGAACGCGACTAATTGCGCGAGCCACCCACAGAAATTCCATTGGAAAATTGTTGCATTGACCTGCGACGTGGCCCCTCCAACGGCTCAGAAATCTGGAGGGCAACTTCAAATGTTCAAGTTCATTGCGCTCGGCGGGCAACACACCCCTCCCTCGCATGCTGGTAAAGACCACAGACTTGGTAAATGTCAACTAACCTATGCGAGGAGAATATACGACTCCTAGAGGCATTTCCAGTCTGGCAGGCAGTCACGACGCCCCCTCAACTTATTGACCTGAGGTCACCAGAGACTTTCCTTGTGTACATCAACAGATTTCCGCCACGGCCTCTGGAGGGCAGGCTATGTTGTAAGAGGCTCCACCTGGGCAGCCAATCTCAAGTTGCAGGGAACAGCGGAATGCTCTTCTCCTCGAGGTAATATCCTCAACCATTTCATCCTGTACAGATCTACACTGTTACCTAGGTAAGATGGTAACCCATGACCCGCGCACCTGCTCAAGAGGCACATGCACTTTCGCTCATCGGATGGATTGACTACCGCAACGAGCCTTCAATTTTGAGGAAGGCTGTTCCATATTTCCATCAATTTGTATTCTTCCCTGGCAGCTATTTAGATGTACCCAACCCATCATATGATAGGTATTGCAAAAGACCGACAAATCACAGAGACATTCAACTACATGTATCCAAAATCGGTTTGGTCAGTTGCCAAACAATATATATTTGCTGTGAAATTGTTGAATTTGCGAGTCTGCGCAACGCTACAGGACCAAAAACTCTAATTATCCGCCAACCTATTTAATTTTTCCCCTGCTCCGGAGCACTCTCCACGGTCTTCACAGGGGTGGCAGTCCCCGAGCCATGCGTCTTCTTCATGACCTGCTTAGCCTTGACTTTCTGCTCATGCATGTACGCCCTGAAGCCGCTTCCACCCCGGATGTTCTGCCTCGCGCGGTCGCCACGGAGCGTCGAGAGCGTGCGCAGCGGTGGCCGGATGCCCTCCTCCATCTCAACCGTATTGCGTCTGTGCGCCTCCAGCTTCCTCGGCGTGATGCTCTCGGGGGCCCACCTCTTGCGGATGAACCACGGCAGACACCCGGCGACCCACTCGTCGGGGCACTTGCGTATGAGCACACCCCACGGGAGTGATATGGCCCCAAGTCCGATGGAAAGACCCCATTCCTTGCCGTTGAGAGGGGTGATCTCGAAGGCTGCGCCGCCAACAAAGATGATCAGCACCTGGCCGCCGATCATGATCAGGTTGATGCCCAAGAAGAACCAGTTGCGCGTAATTCCTTCAAAGATGTTAAGCTTGTTGTCCAGGCGGCGGTTGTTGACCTCGTTGAAGATTTGCAGCCACACAAAGGTGTTGAAGACCAGTGTCTTAAGCCTCGTCACCTCGTGCTCAGAAGTTCCGTATCCAAGGAGACTCCTGCCGCCAAAGTGAAGGCAAAACGTGATGGCCAGCTGGCAGATTGCCTGTCCAATGACCATCTTGGCCATGCGAAGAGTGATGAGTGACGCAGACTTTCGATCAGGCTTCCTGTCCAAGACCGACCGAGACGGGGGGTCTGTCGCGAGAGCCAAAGCAGCGAACGTGTCCATGATGAGATTAACCCAGAGCAATTGCACAGCGTTCTGTCATCAATTATAGGTTAGCGCCCGATAACATTTGAAGCGTCCACATGGACGGGCAGTGTCGAGGGAGGGACAAGACCCTCCAGAGTTTTACTTACCAGTACCGATTCTTCCTCAGCTGAAGCGACAGCCGAAACAAACGTAAGAACAACAGCCGTGACGTTGACAGTAAGCTGGAACTGAAGGAACTTCTTGACCGAGTCGTTGACCGCACGTCCCCACATTATACCCTTCACAATTGAAGCAAAGTTGTCGTCCATAAGAATAATAGCAGACGCCTCTTTGGCGACTTCGGTGCCAGCGATACCCATACTGAAACCAATATCGGCCATCTTCAGAGCAGGAGCATCATTCGTTCCATCGCCGGTCACGGCTACGGTCTCACCGAGCTCCTTCAGGGTGCGCACCAGGATGCGCTTGTCCTCGGGGCTTGAGCGCGCGAGGACCTGCAGCTTGGGGACCAGTTCCTTGAGTTCCTGCTCGGTTTTCCGTCGGAATTCAGGACCTTCCATGGCAATACCGCCTTCTTCGGGGTGGTAGATGCCACACTCGCGCGCAATGGCTCTTCCAGTCAGTAGATTGTCGCCGGTGACCATGCGCACAATAACTCCTGCGCGCTGGCAGTCCTTGATAGCATCCTTGACAGAAGGCCGGAGAGGATCCTTGATTCCGAAAATGGCCACAAGAGTCATGTTCTCGTGGACCTTCGCCCAATCCGCAACCTTGGGGTCGTCCTCAGATTCCATGCCCGTTGGTGGCCAAGACTCGAAGTCGCGGTAAGATGAGGCGATGGTCCGCAATGTTTGACCAGCATAAGAGGTGATTGTGTTCAAAATTGATTCACGCACAGAATCCTTCATCTCAACACTGGTTATGGATTGAGGGTCACCAAGGATGTGGGTGCACTTTCTCAACAAAATCTCAGAGGCACCCTTGGCGTAGACTCGATACTTCCCATCAGCAAGCTTCACAACACTTGCCATGTATTTATTCGCAGAGTCAAAAGGAAGAACCTGGACGATGTCGGCATTGGCTCGCTCTTCCTGGACTGGACCGGCACCGAGATGATCGCGTGAAAAGGTCAACAGGGCGACTTCTGTCTTTGACCCGACAAATGTTTGTTCCCCGTCTTGTTCACCCTCGAAAGCCGACGAGTTGACTGCATTTGACTGAATCAGGAGTCGTTTTGTCTCGTCTCCCAGCGAAGTGACGAATTCGTTGACGGGGACGTTGGCCACAGTTTCTACTACTTCCTTTTCAGAAGCATCTCGCTTCTCCGAATCATCGAGCGGCGGGTCCGTCCCGCCGAAGCTATTGCAATTTCCGAGAGTGCAGGCGACCACTGTCATCTTGTTCTGGGTCAAAGTGCCTGTCTTGTCTGAGCACACGGTTGTCGCGTTACCCATCGTTTCACATGCCTTCAGAACACGAACGAGATTGTTGTCCTTCATCATGCGAGTGGTGGCAAATGCAAGAGCGAGAGTAACTGCCAGAGGCAAGCCCTCAGGTACAGCACTAAATACATTGTCAGTGGCCATATGTTTCAAAGGATACCGGTAAACTCACACGACGACCACTGTTACCGAGACAATTAATAAAGTGAGGAATTGCTACTCTCAAGTCAGACAAGGTCAAGCATCAGGAAGCCCTGCAACAACTGGGCTGGGGCACCTCGCCTAACGTACCTGTCCCTTCTCTGATGGTGACGCGTCATTTCCAGGCAGCGCGGCGAGAAATTTGATGAGAAGAACGATGAAGAGGATAAGTGCAGCCCCGGCACCAAATTTTGCGATCCAGTCGGCCAGGATGTTCAGCTTTTTCTGCAGCGGAGTGTCTTCCTGTTCGGTACGCAGAGCCATTGCGGTTCGTCCGTAGCTCGAGTTTACCCCGACGGCTGTCACGAGGAATGTTCCTGTACCCTCCTGGACTTTGCTTCCAGAGATGATGAATGGGTCCAGTTTTTCCAGCTCGGGGCAGTCTTTGCCGGACTCGGCCGCCTCAGCCAGGGCAGCGAACACGTCTCTGCCAGAAACCTTCTTGAGGAGGTCCGATTCACCAGTCGCAGAAGATTCGTCACATTTGACGCCATATCCGTCGATGAAAACACCATCAACTGGGATCATATCTCCGGTGCTGAGGTGCATTACATCACCGACCTGTACATCAAACACCGATATTTCTTGAGACTTGCCAGAACGGACAACCTTGACTGTGCGATCATTGTGTTTCTTGTTGAGCTTGTTAAATTGCCTTTCCATCTGGAAGTCGTTTAGTGTGCCGCTGTTGGGTAACGAGGTTAGCAATCACTGGATACTGAAGCCCGTCGAATGAGCTGACATGGTCGGAACCCGGAGCTCTCAAGATTTACGTACACGACCACGACAATGACAATCGCCACAATGATAGCGACACCTTCAACCCATTCTACCTTGGGTTCACCAGGTTTGTGGGGGGTGCCAAAGGTCTGATAGAGGCCGAGTGCCAATGACACAATTGCCGCGATTGTAAGAAGGATCAGGACCTTGTCGTTGTATGCTAGCCAAGCCAATTCGAGAAGGGATTTGCTCTTCTTCTCCGGCAGCCTGTTGACGATTCAGTTAGCTGCAATTCCAGTTAATGGGTGAGGCTGCATGCAGCTCAAGTGCCCCCTCCTGGTTCTTCCGCTTGGAATTCTGGTTGACCGTCCAGTGGCCAGCAGATTGTAACAATCCACATATTGCCGGTTGAGATCAATATGACCGTGCAGCACCCTGACGGGGTTCGACAAGTCGAGCGCGGGAGTGAGCAAGCTTACCTGTTGTCGTTAAACACGTCCTGCCGGTCAGAGAAGCCCTGAGTCGAGGCATGATGTGCTGCACCAGACGTGGCAGCGGCAGATTTCTCCTCGCTTGGAGCAGGCGCGTCATTGCCAAGGGCACCGTATTTTGGCGCGCCCTTTGTCGCGACATCCTCAAAAGCAACTGCGCCGTCAAGGATGTCCTCATCGGAACCCAGGCCACTCTTGATGTCGGTGCGTAGACCCTTCTCCAGCCCGGCCAGGCCGCCCATAGCGAGGAAGGCATTGAGGCTCTTGGGGTTCAAAAGCTTGGAGAGCTGGCCAGGTGAGAAGGCGAACTGATTCTTGGGCTTGTTGAACATGTCCTCTGTGCCTGGGTCGGGCGTGAGGGCATCGCTGAGGTCGACGTGGAACTTTACGTGCTTGGGGCCTGCTTGTTCTTTCTCACCAGCGACATCTTTCTCGCTCGAAACCTTCGCGGCGGCGCCCTCTCCCACCACCGTTGTGGCGTTCTCCCACTCAGACCCTGCGTTGCTAGTCATGCTGGGAATGATGCAGTGGTAGACTTGATGTTGTTGCGCTCCAGTTTTAGGCCAGGTAGACCGTGGCCGCTATCACAGCCAGTGTTGCCGTGCCTGGGTCGTGCGAAAGGACGACTGGCAGGCCACAGAAAAGCTCAGCAGCTGGAGGGAGTTGATTCGATGGTGTATTTGTTGAGGGCTACGCAGGTAAGAGGCAGGTGAGTTGTGCAAGCCCATCAAGCTCAAGCATAAAGTAACTCGTTCCCAGCAGTAATTCTGTGTGTGTCACTCTGATGTTTTGGAAGGAGCGGAAGAGTGAGGCAGGGGTGAGCCGCAAAGGAGGGAGGGGAGGGAAAGCGAAACAAACAAACAAACAGCCCAAAACAGGGAAGAAGACAGCGACAGCACAAGATCTCAGTGGATCTTGATCGGGAAGAGAAAAGAAGAGGGCACGAGGGCAACGGGGCAACAGGGCGATATGAGACAACTCCCGTGCTTCCTACCCTCTACTTTTTACCTGCCGTCGTGTGGCTTTTTCCCTCTGCCGAAAGGGGTGCACAATATGGCCAGGCACGCAAGGCACCCAAGGCACCCAAGGCAGGCACGCACGTCGTGTTGTACACACAAGCATTACTACTACCTCTGATTTTGTTTGCTGTGAGCCTGTGACTCGGCCAGCCGTCTCCATGTCTCCATCCAGGGGGGCCAGATTCCCAAGGCCAGCTCATCTCATCAGGATCCATGGATGAACGGATTGACATCCTGCCAGCCCTGCTCGCTCGACCCGATGAGCTTGGCGCATGCTGCTCTGCCAGGCCAGGCCTGCCGCCGTTGTTGATTGGAGCCACAGCAGCAGCACTTTCTGGCGGCACTGCAGCTTCGAGTTCCTGTGGTTGTGTGGCCCAGCGCTCATGGATCGAGGGAAGGGGGTAGTTTATTCCAGGGTATTTCGGGCCCAACTTGGCGGCGCTGCTTGGCAGTCACCCACGGCCTGTCGGCCAGCTTGGCAGGCTCCCTCCAAATTTGGACACCCAAGACAACATTGAACAAACCCCAATGAACCCTCCCCCCTTTGGGGAGACGAGTTGAAAATAAAACTTCTCCTTTGCTGGCCCCAGATCTGGCCCAGCAGAATAACCACGCCGCGAGGCAGCTTCCCGTGCCCGCTGAGTGGGCGCAGGGAAAACAGATGCATCAGCAGCTAGCTATATTCGACTGTGTGGCCATACTTAGTAGATCATGCCCCGTGCCACTGCGGCCCTGTGGGGGCGGGGGATCTCACCAGCGGATCTCACCAGCCCAGTAATAGAGCTGGCTGGGTATGCCTGCAGCAAGGCCCCAATCGTCAAGGCGTTAAGCCAGAAATTCTTCCATAAGTACCTAGGTAGAGAGATCATCTGCCTTCCTGTCTGCCTTGTTTTTTTGCTCCCTCTCGACTTGCCCACGTCCCAAGTTTCCAGCCAGTCGGTCCTCAGGGGGTGAGGCTTGACGCTAGGAAATTGGCTAATATTGGCTTTGAGCACAAGCATTCGTCACCCAAGACTTTGCCAAGCAGCGCCTCCGTGGTCGTGGCTATCAACATGTCGCGCCTTCAGGTCCTGGAACCATGGCCCAGTCCGGCCAGAGCAACAAGCCAAAACGGCGGTCACCAGTCGCGAGTGGTGGCACGGGCGCACGTGTTCTTGCGTCTTGTTGTCTTGTTGTCTCTCCTGTCGTATCGTATGAGCCTCGTTCGACAGCGTTGGACAGACTGCATCGCTTGGTTGCATGTGCATGTCCAAGTGTAAAAAAGGAGGAAAAGCTAAGATTCCGGAGCTGTCTGCACACAGTTCCATGCTGAGCTGAGTCAGGTTCCAATTGATCCCACCTTTCCCCCCCTCTCTCTTTACTATGAGTATTGACGAGGCAGACAACATATCATTCCTGCTTTTTACCACAGCCTGGCTTGCACGGACGAGTAATATCATAATTGATTATCTGCCCAGGTGCCAAGGTACCTTCGATGGTGACACAAAAAGAGCATCTAGCAGGCTCGCTACATTCTCCAATCTGACAGCTCCGGAAGGCCTCCCGCATGCTGAAGTGAGTACACTCGCTGGCGTCGTCTGACAAAACGCGGGCAGTGGCAGTCTGAGGCTCCAGTTGCTTGGATCCACTCAGCTTGTAGCACCTGGACTGAATGAAATACCAATCATACGTGCAGTGTGTCGCGTGTTACACGAGTATATCGTAGGACCATCATACAAGCTCAAGAACTGACACTCTGCACAGGCTGTGGGCTCATCACTGGCTACTATACCGCGTGAGGCATCCAATATCACGAACACGTATGTATTAGAGACTAGTTCTAAGTCCTATTAAGCCGAGCTTACCTCTTCAGTTACGCTAATATTTATACCGTGCTTTAGTAAGCATTTAAGAGGGTTACTTTAAATTTATACACTATTTATAATTACTAAGCTACCTTATAATTAAGTTAAAATTTAAGGGAATTACTTTACTAACCCGTTTAACTTAGTAATTATAAAAGTATAAATAATTAGTTTAAAATAAAATTCTTATTAAATTTAGGTATATTATATACCTTTAAGATACTTATTAAGAGAAAAGCCTTTAAAGTTAGAAATAAACTTACTAAAGAGGTTTCTTTTTACATTAGTAGTTAAATTATTTCTTACTAATAAATGTTCTCTTTAAATCTTTTATAAAAAGAAACTTATTCTAAAATATAAGCTATTTAATAGAAAATTCTTATCTTTTCCTTTTTACTAGATTTATTTTTAAGTTTTAGCTTTTTAATAATTACTTCTACTATTAGATATTATATATTTACTTATAATATTAACCTTAAATAAGAAGATAAAGAAGAGGAATAAAAATAAAAACAAGAAGAAGTAAAGAAAGAAAAGTACTTTTTTTTATATAAGAGAAGTAATAAATACTTATTTATAACTATTTTTTATTTTTATAACTTCTTATCTTATAAGTTTATAAAGAACGATTATTTACTATGAAGCTATTATAAAGTTATCTTAGAAGCACGATAGTTAATTAAATAACTAATGTTTATAAAAACCCTCTTTTTAATATTAAACTTATAGAAACACTATATAAATATAATATTACTATTATATAAGTAATAGAGACTACTTAAAAGCCGCGGCTATATTACCTTTTACGTTTATAACGTATTAGTACCGTTATAAGCTACGTAAATTAAGCCGTATATATTTAGCTTCTAATAATAAAATATACCTTCTTATTTAACTACTATTTTTCATCTTTAAAAAGTATAATAACTAATAAGTATTTTAATTCCCTAGAGACTTCTTTTTAATTGAACCATTAGTTAATTGTCTACACTATAGATAGATAGTAGGAATCTAATAAGCTAAAAGTATATAGCTCCTTAGGTCTAAACTGCCTCCTTTGCTTAACCGCCATGGCGCTTGACTGACCTACCTTGCGACGGTACTGATCTGCTAGGGCAGACTCTGAGAAGGCATTGTGCCTGGGTGTGAAATACACCTTGTATGGCCTGGGCTTAGCCACGACATTCTTGAAGCTCACGGGCCTGCCTAACACCAGTAACGGGGTTGTCGTCAAACTTGCCGTTCGTAGTATTCTCATGAAGATCCCATACAGCTCCGGGTTGGCCAGAATCGTACCCGCGCACATGCTGTAACCCAGGCCATAGGTGGACAGCCGCTGGCGAATCAGGTTGCTCGATCCTGAAGTCCATCTTTTTTGCCGAAAGATGTGGGCGTTGGGCACAACTCGGGATCTGAGAATTGGTCAACTTTGAAGGCTACACACGATACGTATAGGGATTAGGGAGCAGCACACTTGAGCACCAAAGTTGCAGCAGCCTTGATGTTATTGTAGAGCATAAGACACCCTCACCAACGTCACCACATCTTCATACTTCATGTCCTCCTATGGGCCGCAAAGCTGGTTGTCATCACCACACATGTCTCGAGCTTATAGCACGGCTTTGGTGACTGGGGATGTGTTCGGCTGCCGCCGCCGTGTACACTGAACATATGTAACGTTATTCAATGTTAATAGCGGTGATGTTTCCTAATTTGATTTGATACACCGGCCGGTACTTCTCAGACTACCTAGGTAATTAAGACATGGCTTTGATTGATACACCACTATGTGCAAAATACGGCAGATGCCTCAAAACGATCTGTTGTGTCGGGCTAGCAACGCCTGGAACCATGCTTCGTCGGCACATCAATTGATGCACTCGTTTATTGCAAGATTTCCCCCCAACAAGCGATGTAAAGCTGCCGAGTATGAGCGAAAGATGTAGTTTGAGCTTTCCGAAGAGGTTGCTGAGAAGAGATTCCATCGCCACCCGCAGGTATGCCGACTGAGTACATATGTAGTTTATTAAAGCGTATGCACGCCTCATAACATGATGGATGTTTGAAAAGGCCAAGTCTCTTAGCTTTTTAGCGGGCTTTTCTTTTAATGGACATGGGAAACAGAAAGGTGAGACATGTACTAGTTCTTTAAAACCATGGAAAAGCTGAGTCTACGCTACTGTCAACGTGGCGGCCACAATTTCGTCTGGAAGCTACGAAGCCGAACATCAATGATGTCAGCAATTTTGGGACTGATTTTATGTTCAAAGTCATAACTCGCCCTGTAAGACGGGGTATTTTAGGTACGGGCTTTTTGTCTGCGACTCAATCGTTGGCCTGGTTCGGGGCGCGGGAAATGCACATGTGCTCATCAACAGCCCTGAGGTTCACATTCATGGCTGACCAACTATACGAGCATAACCACATATCTCCAGGGCCAAGCTGCTGACGGAACACTAATTGTCGGTAAGGCCCAAGAAATTAGTAAATTGAGAAATTACAATTTCATTTCAGAATGTATGTGGGGGCAGTGAATCTGGGGATAAATTACGATCATGGCTGTATGCATCAGGTAAAGCAAAACAACGACCATATTCACTTAGACATCCCTGCTCGGTTGGTAGATCACAGACAGTCCATACAGGTGACACCAGATTCAATTGATGATTTTGTAAGTTCTATACTATACGGTCAAGGTGGGAACAACAGAAATGACCCGGCGGTGAATGCCGCATCCAACTCAAGTGCTACTGACGCAGAAACACAATATCCTGTCCGGCATCGAGAATGTGCTATCTACAAACACGGACACCGTAATTCTGTTCTGCCATCCTTGCATCCTGCCTCGCAGTTATCCAAAGCGTTGAGAACACGGTGGGAGTTCTTTTAGACGAGCACAAGAGAAATCGCACGAGGAAATATCAACCTCTCGGCTAACAGACGGAGGAGGACCAAATTGGTCCGGGGAACCAACAAAACCACGCCTATTCAGAGACTGTCCCAAGAGAGTGCCTCGAGAAAAACTGCACCAAATGCTGGTTCGTCAGGTTAAAGTTGGCTGTGTGGTTCGGCCGCCCAGCCAAATCCAACCCGATGGTCGAGGGCCACGCATGACCCAGGCCCTCGACGCTCAGCGCCCTGACCTCAGCGCCGGGGCAGTCCCAGACTTCCTCCCACGCGCCCGGGTGGACTTCCTTCACGCTGTCGGGCTGGGGGAACTGGCCCGGGTAGGCAGCCCAGGCGCAACCGTTGCGCTCCGCCCACTGCCGCCGCCATAGCCGGACGTCTGGCTCGGGCCCGAAGCTGCCTTCCTCGGGGGTCCGCCCGTAGAATGGGGTGATGGTGTCTTCGATGCCGTGGACATGGAAGATGGGCACAGCCCGGGAGGGCGTGCAATTGTGGAAGGCGAAGGTGCCTTGATAGAGGGCCGGGCTGACGGGTGCAAACGCTGCGATGACGCTGGAGGTGTCAGGGCGACATGCCAGGAGGCTGGTAAAGCCTCCGCCGTTCGACTTGCCGCATGCGTAGATGCGGGAGCGGTCGACGGTGTATTTTGAGGATATGGTTTGGATCATGTCGAACACATAGGCGATATCGTCAACTGAGGCATTTTCGTACGGCGCGCCCTTCCAAATGTGTCTCATGTTCCACTCAGTATTGTTAACACCCTGCGCATAGGCGGTGAGAAATGGTTTCCCTGCAATATTCAAGGATGGATCAGAAAGCTCAGTGATGCGCTGTTGTTTCTCGCTGAAGCCTCCAGCTGTGACGCGTGTGAGCAAAGATGTTAGTTGTTAATCATTTGTTCATCGAAACCAGAGATGACTGACCTCCATGGAACGAGAGCACCAGCGGGTGTGCTTCTTCATGTCTATAGGCAGCTGGTACGTTCAGGAGAAAGGTGCGCTCTGTAGGAAGCGTATGGGCGACATTGCCGGTCTGAGGCTGTTGAGCGGAAGCGGCGCTCAAGACGACTTGGGTTGCCCCTGCGCCGCTTGCATAGGATGCGAGGAGGGCCGGGAAAACGAGTCGAATTCCAAGCAACATGATGAATACAATCCCAAAGCACCGCAGGAAGAACAGGAGAGGGAATTTTATAGGCCAAACCTTGTAAGGCATCAGATGAAGCTGGATCGATGACCGGCGACCGGCGACCGCGTGCGGCGTGAGTGATAGCCAGCCCCACCAGAAAGTTCAGAAGACGCAAGACAGAACAATGAGCACGCGAGTGGCAAAATACCCGATTTTCGTATCAGTCTTCCAATCGATCCGGCAAAAGCTGGGTTTCACATTCCTGAAGCACTGCTTAAGTTGGGACCTCGAATCCAGGCCCAGAGTTCCGAATTGCTTCCAGATGTCTTGCCGGTTGGAGGAGCTGCAGTGCTGCTGTCTGGGTTTCGTCAAAGGTTTGGCTTACATAATTCAGCATTCGCATGTTCGCTGGGTTAGGTACATACTGAAGTACCCAGGTACCTAAATCTCGTGTTCGACGATAAGCGGTGAAGGACTAACGACAACATCCATCTAAGGACTTCTCATTCGCAACTTCCACCTCGTTATAACGCTTTAGAAAAATTGATACCATCGCACAATATTGAATCTATCGAAACACCACTTAATACATAATGTCCTTCTTCAAGAAACTCTTCAAATCTGAGCCTCCACTCCTGGTCGAAGGGCAGGAGCCCACAGGCCCTCTGCCTCAACGCGTGCTGATGAAGACAAACTTTGGCGATATCGAGCTTGAGTTGTATACCGAACAGACTCCCAAGGTAGATTGACAACTCATCTTAAGTAAATATGACTTTGATGGACCGCTTTGAAATAACACGTACCCCCAGACATGCCTGAACTTCGTCACGCTCGCCAACGCAGGCAAGTACGATAACACCATCTTTCACCGCGTCATCAAGGGCTTCATGATCCAGGGCGGTGACTACACGCGGGCCGACGGGACCGGCGGAAAGTCGGCGTGGGGCGGCAAGTTTGACGACGAGATCGTCCAGGGGCTGTCGCACGACGGCCCGGGAGTGCTAAGCATGGCCAACGCCGGGCCAGGGACGAACGGGAGCCAATTTTTCATCACCTTGGGAGAATGTGACCACCTCGATGGCAAGCACACCGTTTTCGGAAGGGTGGCTTCGGACTCACCGAGCAGTATGGACACGCTGAAGAAGATTGGTAGCGTGAAGACTGAGATGCAAGATCGGCCGGTGCAGACAGTCAAAATCGTGGAGTGTAGGACTGTAGGTTGAGCAGCCAAGTCTCAAGTCTGGCTGAGAGGCGCTTTTCGAAGACCAAGAATTAATCATAAATTCTGTCTATATATAAATAATTCACCGGTGCTGTTCCAATGCTGTTTGTCATTCCTAACCGCGCAAAATCAAAATTGCCCCGGGCCTTTCCCAAAGATCTCGCCATCCGGCACACTGAGCCAGGGCACAGAGTTGGCATCATCCGTGTCCGAGCCGACAGTGTTGCCCCACCAATTGAGTTTCACATTGTGGTAACTCAGGGCGAAGAAGATGATCACTGTAGCAATGGCAGTACCAGTGTCCATGGCGCTTTGGAGAAGATAGTTGTACCTCTTCCACCAAGCAAACGCCCGATTCCGGATCAAATAATTGAAAAGAAATCCAAAGATGAACCACAGGCTGTACTGCGTCGTATTCGCCGGTGGGATGTTGCCCGCGGAGTTGAAGAAGATGGGCACGTTGATGAAACGCACCCAGCTGTTCGGGTACCGCCTGTAGAGCAGGTAAACCAGGACTGTCACAACAGGCCCTATGATGAAGAAGTAGACCGTTGCGTGATAGATCTGTCCGACCTGGAACATACGTTGCGGTCCGATTGTGCCCCAGATTAAAGAGGCGTTATAGACGACCTTGGCGCCGGCACAGGTAAAACGCTGTGTGTTGTCGCTGTGGCAAAGCTTGGGTATGTTACCGATCATCCAGCGCAAGACTGAAGACGAGTTGTCAGCAAATGACCATCTCCACGCCCCGGGCCTTGAACCTTTGAAGTGGTTGGAAGACCAACCTCCAGTTTGTGTTGCGGTTGCCAAGACTGACGAGTAGAGCTGGCCCACGAACAAGACCCGCGGGGGGATCTTCATGTATTGGCCCAGCTTCAAATCCTGCGCAAAGTCCATGCCGTGTTTAACACTATTATATCCATAGCACTTCACGCACATGTTGGCAATAGCCCGACCGGGCCAGGCATAGCCTGCGATGAGTTCGGTAATAATGTTAAGAAAACTTGGATAATTTGCCGTCAGCGTCGGGGACCATATCTCAATCACAGGTAAACTTACACTCTCTGGTTTGTTGTGCCCTCCAGTATGCCTTCAGGAATAATGAGTATCAATCCCATGCCGAAACAGACCACGATAAATCCCCAGACTGGCAGCCCAGTGTCCCAATAGCTGACGGTGACGCAGCCTAGGGCAACGATCACTACGGTCAATACAGCGTACCACCAGTCTGGCACCTCCTTGTAGTTGTTCATCAGCCGCTTGTGGATGTCCTCGCCACCATGTCTTGAATTCTTGAATTTGGCCCAGATCTCAGCACCATTGTACAGGTACGTGTGCACCACAATTGCCGTGACGGCGGCGAAGGATAGAGCGTATGTCAGCGAATAAGACATTGAGATGTACATTGGCGAATATTCTTGGTACTTGGACAGCACAAAGTTGAGGTTTTCGTCAACCACTCGTGTGATATTGTACGTGGACCCGGTATTGTCGAAGGTGCTCGAGGAGAGCAGGGGCAAATATGCACTCTGCCAAACGTTTGTGTAATACAAGATTGGCGAGAGGAAAAGGTAGAACAAAACAACCACTGCAAATGCATTGCAAGTGATGTAGAAAGGCGTTGTAAGAGGTGAGCCAGCATAGTTAATCTGCGTCCAGTCGAGGCTGATTGGCAGTAGACCTAATCCAGAGTTCATCCCAAAGATTGTATTCACCTTTTGGTTGTGCGGCGCAACCCAAGTGACAAAGGCGAATGTGCCTAGACTGGTCCAGATGTAGTCAGGAAACCAAAAGAGTACAAACGCAAAGATTGTAAAATATGAAAAGAATCGATATCGTGAGATGGTTCATCCGTTTGCAGGAGAATTTTCCTGCGGCTCATGCAGGGCACGGAAGAGAACAGTCGAGGACAGCGTAGACGGCCATATGAGGGCAGCTGGATAGACTAGCCACCGACGTGAAAGGCCGGCCAGCCCGAAGCCCAACATCTGTGTGGTCAGGAGGGAAATGAACGAGAAGCCCGGGCCGAAATCACGGTCCCAGTAGACGGGGCTGATGATCGAGACGAGTGCGCCCGATGCGTAGGCTGTGCTGGAACTGATATTGACGCAGATGACGATCAGGGCATGCTCTTTAATGCTAAACCGTCCCGGGTTGATGTCGAATGAAAGAGGACCCAGAGGTAATCTCCACCTGGGAAGGTTCTCCCATGCCCGGCCGATGGGAAAGACGAGAAGTTGAGCGACAACATATCCAATGGACAAGGACGGGTAACGCAACCCGAAGAATCGGTTGCAGCCCGCGAAGACAATCACAAATACAGTCGTCAAGAACCAAGCACGGAAGGCTTGGAGAAATGATCAGCAAGGTGATCGGCAATGAGTAAGCGAGCAAGACAGAGAACATTAGAATAGAGGTAGATGGCACTTACTGTTGCAAGGTAGACTTGGGTCGTCTGTATTAGGGACGCAGGCTGCAACTTCTGGGACTACCGCGGGTCAACATCGAAACCAATGAAGATGGATCATGGAGGGTCTTAGAGGCCACCGGGCAGTTGTACAAAATCTGCGAGAAAACATTTGAATTCCTACATGGTGACTGATCCCCTTCGACATTCCACTTGAAAGCCTCAACTGGAGTAAGCTCTGTCGCTTCTGCCCGGTCTGCTGCCAGTCGCTTGCTGTCATCTTCAAAGTTTCCTTCGATATCGCTGGCGGCAACGGTGTTCTTCTCGTCGATGCGATCCTCTCCGGACGAAGAAAGCGTTTCCGACCCGACTTGGTGGATCTCGGTGGCCATCGCTGCATAGATGAAGAACTGCCCCTGCCTAGGTACCTAGGAATGTGCGAGCTGATGCTGATCCTGTGGGCAGCAGGATTTTGGGATGAGGCCCGAGGGAGGTCAAACTACTTGGATACCCAGCAGTTGCTCCTGTAAGAGATCGAAACCAAAAGAACAATTTGCGAGCCGTCCTGGTTTAATACAGATTGACTTGTATTTAAGACATGTCAGTGCCGGACGGTCGACAGACGGGGGGCAATCAGACCAGCAGGTCGAGGTGCCATTGCCTAAGTACCTACCTAGGTGGGCACTTCCGCGCAATCCATGCTCGCCTCCCACCCCCGAACCACGAGATGGGCTCGCAAGGTATTGCATCACATCATTGATTGATGGGCACATCATTGGCCGGGGCCGGCGTGCGAGATATCTGGAAGGAGATAAGCCAGAGACGTAGTATCGGAGTGAACATGGGCAGAAGGAGGCGGGGTGGAAGTCGGAATTGTGGAGGCAATACGGGCACTGAGCCCCACTCATACCAGCAGTAATTTTGGCTAAGCTGCTCGTTCCCGTGCCGCGACAAAAGCTTGTCTATGGCTAAGGAAAACTTGGGACTCTTGCTGATTCACAAACGAGTGAACGTGGGGGGGCATTCGGCCTTTTGCTGGGTTATAGTCGAGCTCACCAAACTGGCCTGTATACTCGTAATCGCTCCAAGGACACTTGCACTCAAAGAGGGACACTCAGAGAGCAGGGCCACCGGAACATCAAAGGCAGGCACTGAGAGCATGGGCTGTTCCCAGAACTTCCCACGCTCGTGCAGCCATGTCTAAGGAAAAAAAGCCTGCCGCCTACTGTATCCTACCTAAGGGTACCTAGCTCGATGGGACCGGACATGGAAAATAACTCGTCGAATTGAGATGTACTGAAACGTAATCGGACCAAGTTGACAACCGCAGAACCATGTATCACGTCGAAGCTATCCGCAATGGCGCAAGAGGGCACACTTGAGCACTCCAGATTTCTAGTCATGGACCCCTGCTAGGACCTGCACCCTAGTCAGGCCATTCTATCAACAAGCTATTTTCAGAGATTGTTTTGAAATTACAGCATTATCATGTGTTGTGTATTACTATGTTGATTAAGGTCCCAGCCTTTATTACGTCAAACTTCTTTAAGGAATTCTTACCGGTAGTAATCTACTACTATTAAATATATAGTATAAATATATATTCATTAATAGAAAGCGTTTGAAAGTTTTAAAATTATCGATGTAAGTATATATATATATAATGAAGTTAAATATAGTATAAATTATTATAAATATATATATATATATATATATATATATTACTATAAATATTAAAATATATTCGGTTTTTATTAAAAGAGTAATAAAGAAAAAGTATACTATAATAATATTTAAAAGAAATAAACGATTTTATTGTTTAATTTTAATATATAATGTTAACTTTATATTATAGAATAAAATAAAAATAAATATATATTCTATAATCCCTCCTTAGTATAAAGTTAAAAGACTTATAATTATAGTTTAAATATAGTTAATTTGACTATCTCTTATCTTTATAACTAGGGTATTCTCTAATCTTATTTAGTAAAGCTTCCTAAGGGTTCTTTTTAAGCTTAGCTAACTTAGTAGTATTTCCTTATTTAATATAATACTTTATAACATTTTTCACTTTAACTTTATTATTCTTAAGGATTAAAATATATTAACTATCTTTTTACTTAAAAAATTATTTTAGAATAAAGGGTTATCTTAGTATAAAGATAAACTTATTTTTTTTTTCTATGCCTATTTATAGTAAAACTATAAGAGCTATATATTTAGATAATAGAATATAGTTACCTTACTTAAGGTTATCGTAGTAATAGTTTATTTTATTACTTTAAAATAGTCTTATAGAAGAAAGTTATTTAAAATATATATTAAAAAGTAGAGCTAGAACCTTAAATTAAGCGATAATAGGTTTTTAATATTACTTATTTTAAGTAATTTAAAGGGCTAAGTTATATAATAAATAATCCTCTAACCTACTACTTAATAGCGTTAAACTAAGTTACTTATAAACTATAGTAACTTTAACTTTAATAGAACTAGTTAATAGTACTAGCGTAAATAGACTAAGTATAGCTTAACGCTATACTTACATATACTAAATAGAGTCTTTTTAGTATAGACTTAAAGAAGTAAATTAGAATATTACTATAAAATTTACTATATAGTAAAATTTACTATATTTATCTAAAAATATATTATATCTTATACTTCTAGGATACTTACAATAGTTCTAGCTTAGTAGAGGGACTTGTAGAATATAAATAGTTAATATATTTTACAACTTGAAGATTTGAGATGCGCGGACGACAGCAAAAATGCAGTCTGCGTGTACTGATGATATGTGGAGAACTTAGTCCTTGGAAACTGGTTTCTTTAAATTAGTAGAGGGACATCTGGCCCCTAGGGCACCAGAGCTCTGGAATTTCTTGCGGATCGTGTCTGCTGAGACCCCGAGATACCATGGGAAATAAACTATGAATTCTTAGGCTACGGCCACGTGCCCAGACGGGCTTTTTGACACAAACGCTGGGTCTCTGAGCGTTTACCACTGTATGAAGGGACCGTACGCCTTCGGGTCGTCTACGGATTAAGAACAACACCACTTACGGAGGATGTCATGCGCGGTATGTGCATCGCTCAAGAATACCTACTTAAGTAGATGCCTAGGTAGAAAGCATACATGTTGTAATTACAATCTGGGATTGAGACGTGCTGTAGGAATATCCCAGTGAGACCTAGTAACCAGACTCCCTTCAAAACCCATATTGCCTCATCACTGATGAACAGGTGTGGAATCCCAAGTTTCATGCCAATATCATCATACATTCAACCCGAAACTGCCGCAAAACAAAATGAGCCGTGTTGATGCTACCATCAAGTTCGGGAGCGAGGCGAAATCAGATGACACCAGCCCGAGCCATCTCACCACCCCCCTCAGCAACGACCTCTTCCATCCTCCGCTTGCCCTTGCCAATACCGCCCTCGCCGACGCCCATCCGCCGCGCCACATACCTCTGCGCCACCACACCAACGGAGAGCGTGAGGACTTCTTCGACCCACTCGGCTACCCATTCGCGGGGGTCAACACCACCGCTCTCGACAATGTCCCTGATCTCCTCAGGTACGGTCTCGACCTCGGTACGGCCGTTGCCATCGTTACTGCTCGCTGGAGTCAGTGGGCTGGGGGCATCCAGCCAGCGGGCCCAGCGGGCCGGCACGGCCTGGCTGACGGCGCTGAACTGGATCTCGTGGACAGGGTCGAGGATGAAGACAGCGAAGCACACTTGGGCGTCATTGCTGTCCTCTTCGACCACGGTCGACTCCTCCTTCTCCTTCTCGGTGGCCGCGGCGCCTGCAAAGAGCTCCTTGTCTTCGTCGGTGACGATGGCCTGGACCGACAGAAAGAGGTCAGAACTACGGACCGGGTTGGTCTCGCTGACGGGCTCCATGGCGCGCTCCCTTGCGCCCTCGATGCCGCCCGAAGCCGCGAAGAACTCTGTAGAGTAGGCCTCGGCGCTGGCGCGGCAGAGCTTGGTGCCCTCGGTCAGGCCCTTGATCAGGCCGAGATCACGTGGCGAGCTGACATCCCGCCACCAGGGGCCATCGCGCCAGCCAGCTGTGCTATGGCCACCAGAAAAGAAACCGCTCTTCTCGTTGGATGGGGACTTGATGGTATTCTCGTGCCCTCGCTGTACTACCATCAGGTCGCCGCCCTCAACCTGGGCCATAACACGGCTGAAGACACCATAGATGATAGGGTCGAGCGATGGGTAGCCGACAAGGTCATGTGTGATGTGGATGAGGAGACGCTCGTGCTGGGAGATTGGAGGTGCGAGGGTGTTCATAATATCCGTCAGAGTAGGCAGTGCCCTGTGTGCAATACCGTCACCTGGATGTAAGTGTCAGCCTTGCATGCCCAATTGCGCTAAGGTAGCCGTGTGGGTGGGAATGGTGGACTCGAGATAGAATGCGGGTCTGTCCACTGCACCGCATGTTTGGTCCACACCTCAGTACGAGGTGACTCGGTGGCCATATTTTCTTCGCGAGGCACACCAATCTCACTTGAGGTATCAACCGTATAGAGAATGGCGTACTTCCGCCAGTCCACTGACAAATGCTGACTGCTGCCTTGGCCCGAAAGAAAAATAATGAATATGACCCATGATCAAGCGCATTTCCCGCGGTCAACATGATATCACTGTTTCTGGTGTTTCTCGGCCTTGGTATTTCTGAAGGCCAAACAAATAACGCATCCAGATTCACACGTGGTGTGACTGTGAAATGCGGGCAGTGTCTGGTCATCCGGAGCGGCTCGCACCATGTCGCTGTTCCTCTGAATTTACTCCCCTCTTCTTTATAAAACAAGTAAGATAATAAGAATCCAACTTACCAAAGCCCTTAAGCGCACCCACGTTGCCCCGCACCTGGTCTGCCCATTTCTTGGCCTCCTCGTTCTGCTGAATCTCCTTGACAGCGGCCTCAGCCTGTTTCATGGCGGCCGTGGCTGTAGACAGGATACCGCCCCACCAACCACCACCGCCGCCACTTGCTGCTGTTGTCTGCTGCTGTTCAGCGGTGCCCTTGGTCTTGTCGGTGTCCTGCAGCTCGGAAGAGGTGGCGCTTGGGGTGAAGCTCGCGTGGAAGGATCGAGTGCTCTCTCCTGACTTTCGAGAGAGGGCAGACCTGGGCTCTTCGGTTGAGGGTCGACCAGCATCTGTGGTAGGGGTTCCTACGCGCTTAGCCGGCTTCGCTGTGTCCCTCAAGCGAGGGGTGTGTGGTCGTGAGGGGACCTTGTCAACCAATTCGCTCTCGAGCTCGGCTAGGATGTCGTCACCTGGCTTCTGCTTTGCTGCTAATGCAGGGGCCTTGGTTATGGGCTTCTTGGCGGCTGCTGCGTCGTCGCCGATGCCCTCGAACAGCTCGTCGAGCTCGTCGGCGGCCGAAGATATGGTGCCGCGCTTGCTGGCCATTGTGAATGCTGTCGCGGCTTGAGAGCAGATTGCCGAACGAAGTGTGGTCAACAGCAGGGAGCCAGACACTTTACAGAAGCCCAAGATAAGAGAAAAAAAGGCTAGTCGCCGTTCGTGGGTGTTTCGCCTGAAGCTGATGAAGCTGGCAAGTCGTTGCAGGCGGCGGTTATTTTGGAGTGGTGTTGCTGTTGGTAGCGGTTGAGTTTCCCGCCAAACGAACCGGCCGCACTGATACGCTGCTACGTCAAGCCTCGTGCCCCAGTTTGGCTGCAGCAGCAGGGGACCAGGACAATGGAATGAAAGAAGCAAGTAAACGGCGCTAGTCCCTGAGCGGCTAGCATGAGGCTAGCATGAGTCCTTGAAAGATGATTGGCTGAAAAAGGAGTACTTGTGCAGACGCTTAGAACAACACCTAAAAGCTGGTATCTCTCTGATCTTTAGCGGCCAGAGCTGGCCCGAGCGCCCTAGGGGCATATTGCAAGCCATGACAAGAAGAGGCTCCTAAAATTCCGAAGCCGTCTTGATCAGGAGCCACCAGCAGCGCCAGCACTCGCGTTTCGCATTGGGATATTGGCAACTCCTGCCCTCGACGACGTCGTGCACAATACGGCGGGCGATTCTAACTTACAGCGAGAACCCCCCTCTCTACTTTCTGCTATTACAGAGGTACGTGAATTGTCCGTTTCCCAGTGTCGGGTCAAAGGGGTTGAGTGAGTGAGTGTGCTTTGGCCCTGCATCGCAGCGCAGTTGCAGCACCTACCTGCAGTGCGGCAAAATGCTTCTGGAGCCCGGCGGCCAAGCTGCTCATGTCATCTCAACTGCTATTTTCATCTGACACGTAAATACCGTTACCCTATTCACCACACAACTCGTCTACTCAGCATGGACTGCGCAGCCCCCATTGTTGTGCTCACTCATTAAAACCCATTGTCTGCAATCTGCAATCTGCATTCTGCATTCTGCACCATCCACCTGGTCCCAACCCCGCGACCTGACGTCGATGGCATATACCCAACGGGGCCGGGCTGACATCTGGCATCTGATCCAGTCTCAATAGTAGCGCCCGGCTTTTCTCCCTATTGTCCTTCCTTGCTCTGCCCTGGGTGGGGCCGTCTGATTGGCTGCAAGCAGCCCAGAATGGAGTCTCATCAGTCTCAGCAACAGCGCGGTGCCAGGAGAGGCCCTGGCAGGGGTCGGGCTTCATCTCGAGCAGGACGGCCCTCCTCTTCTTCTGGGCAGCATCACGCACAACACAGCTCGCCCGTCCCTCTCACAAATATCATCAACTTTGGTGACGAGCCCTCCTCCATCAACGCCCGCACGCCAACCTCCAGCCGAGGCCGCATGAGAGGCGCCAACCAACACACCCCGTCTCACCAGTACCTCTCATCGCCCACCTCTGCAGACTTCCCGTCAGTGGCCTCAGACGCCATGGGTCTCGACGACCACAAGGCTGCTCCTCGCTCAGACCGGGTGCCCAAGCAGCCTCTGAATCATTCTTTCACTTTCTCCACCCCCGAGAACCCCCGCCATGAGCCCGGCCGCAAGCGAGCCCGGACCCTGGAATATCCCGCCGACGGTGCCGCTCGCCAGGATGAGGCAAAAGTCAAGGGCGGCCATTCACTTCGAAAAAGGGTCCGTATTGATTACGCGCAAATGAACGAGGATAATGAGGAAGACCGGGCCAACAAGGACCTGCAAGACGACAGGACTGAGATCACTGTCTCGGGAGCTCGTGGCGTCCGCAAGCGACGGTCTACCGCCGACCCTCACATCAACGACGAGGAGGCGCCCCAACAACCACCTCCAACTACTGTCACCAAAAGGGCAAGATCCGAGAAGCAGCGTACTGTCTCGCCTAAACCCCAGCGCCGCCGGACTCAGCGGAGGAAGTCAATCTCTGCGCCCGTCGCGCGGCCGGCAGAGTCACCCGACCAGCAGCCTTCTGACACGGAGCTCAAAGACACCATCGAGGTTGGCGCACCCCTTGCTATGCAATTTACTGGCTCCTCGAGTAGTCAACGCTCAGAAACTGCGAGCAATATTTCTGGCCAGTCTCCGTCTCAAACGAGGCATCCTCAACCGCCGACTTTCACTGGGACGCAGGTTGCGTCCCCGACTGGCATAACCCAAGAAAATGAAGCACCCACAACTTTCGATGAAAGAAAAGAGCCTCCTTTATCCGTTCTAGATGTGGCTGAGCAGAATCAGCCAGAAGCATCTACTTCTCCGGCCTTTGACGAGCCCAGTCAGGAAGACGCTGAGGAAGAAGAGGAGAAGAAGGAGGGTGAGGATCCTGCGCCTGCTCTTCCAGACCTTGGCCAGCAACTCACCTCGGCGCTCTCTGCAGTGTCTGAGATTGATGACGCTCGCTTTGCTACTCAGTCCTCCCAGGATCCTGAATCTGGAGCTTTTGAAACTCAATTGCCCGCCACCTCATTCCAAGACCAGTCACAGGGCCTGAAAGTACCTAGTTCTCAGGAATCAATTGATTCTGATGCCACTCAGGACATGCCTCCTGATGGACCTCTTGGAAATTCGGCACTCGCCAGAGAATTGAGAAATACTATTTATTCGGTTGTGGATGAGCAACCAAAAGAGCAAGAGACAAAAGATTCGGAGATTGACAACCAGAAGAAATTTGCAGCTGAGTCTCTTCCAAACGATCAAGAGGGACAAGTCTCACTTCCTCGCACCCGCGTAAGTGTGCTCCTGGTGACTGGGCAGTTACCTCAAATTGTGTTGCATTCGCTGACTATAAGTTATTTTCAGAGGCGCTTGGGCCGCTTAGTCGGAAACTCAAGTGCAACCGAAGAAGACTCTTCTCAATTACCCACTCAAACAGACAGGAGATCATCCACAAGTAGAAGGGCTGAGAAGGCCAAGTCCGACGTCAACTCTGTTGCGCCCTCTGTACCGACGCCTGAAAGCCCCGAGACGCCTAGGAGGCGAAAACCGGGCAGGCCGCCAAAGATTCGACAGAGTATTGAGCAGGAGCCTCGAGAGCCTCGTGTCCCCCGCAAGCGTCGTGCCACGGCTACAGCCCAGACAATTGCACAGCCTCGACCGGTGCGGGCTCGTACTCCTCGGGATTTCTGGTTTCTCACTCCATACACAGATGCTCAAGATGCATATCCTGAAATCGCGCAAGATTATGGCGTCCCGACCCCTGGGGAAACACCAAATCTCCATAATTCAGAGGATCTAGGCGAGCCGCCCGATGATGTCGAGTCTCTGGCTCCGGAGCGGGACTCAGGCAGCCAGGAGCAGGGACAGTCTCGGCTTGATGGTGGCTCAGGGTCCAATGCACCTACGCCTGCGCCCATGTCGGATATGCCAACGCCAGCTGCTGAGTCGATGCCTGCTAGCAGGAACGCGTCGCCAGAGCCGGTGGTTGAGTCGATTCGTAAGATCAAGCCACGCAAGCAGTTCAGGTTCACACGCATCAGGTCTCCGAGCGACTTCGTCAATGTTCTCGACGATCACAAGAACATGTCCACCGAAGATCTCTTCAATGTCCTGGAGGCATCTGCCCATGCATTAGGCGCCTGGCAGGACGAGTGGAAGAAGCGAAAGCTCGTCACCGAAGACGAAGACAATGCTGTTCGTCGCCGCGCTCACGACGCGGCTCTGATGGCCCGAGAGGCCCGGGACATGGCCAAGACCAACGGCGCCATCTCTGTGGAGAAGAGAGACTTCGAGATCAAAGGCATCCGTGCGAGCCTGATCGACGAGAACAAGCTGAAGTACCCGGAAAGCAACCCTGAGGTCTACGAGAGGCACCAGGACCAGGTTGCAGCACAGGCATATGGTTTCGAATGGGATCCACGGCCAAGCATGATTGGGAGGCAAGACCCCATCGGCCAGCGGGACGGCCTGCAGAACAATCGACTGCGCAATCGGCCCAAGCTTAGCCAGCGGGCTGCAGAGGCTGCGGTAGACGACCCGGTAGGCATTGTCACAGGCAAGCGAACGCGTAAGCCACGTATTCTGTCCGACGACAGCAAGGATGCTAGCAGGGCCCCCACCCCGTTGGAGCCTGTCAAACCGAAGCAACGAGGCCGCCGCAGGAAGAATGCTGGCGCCGAGGGCTTGGACAGTGATTATGAGGCTCCAGCTGCTGCCGAGGATGATACTCCGGCCCAGAAGACTGAGGCTCCGGAGGAGGCGCCGCCGCCACCACCAGATCAGCCGGTAAAGAAGCGGAGGGGTCCCAAGCCTGGCGCCAAGGCTGCGCGCGAAGCAGCGGCTAGGGCAGCGGCCGAGAAGGAAGCGGCTGAGCAGGCCGAGCAGGAAGCTCTCGCCAATGCCAATGCCAATGCCAATGCCAATGCCAATGCCAATGCCAATGCCAATGCCGAAGCTGAAGCCGAAGCCGAAGCCGAAGCCACGAGAGACGAAGAGCTGTACGGCGTTCAAGACGAGCAACCCCAGACCCGCAAGCGCCGTCGCGGTGCGGCCACAGACACTCTTGCCACATCATTTGATGGGGCTCATCAGCAGGCACCTCCCAATGACTCTGCGTTCATGCAAGGAGAAGACGCGGTTCTGCCAGCTCCCAAGAGGCAGCGTGGCCGCAAGTCTGCTGCTGCTGCTGCTGCTGCCACGCAGGTCGAGATTCACCCCAGCACATTCTACAGTGCGGGCAGCAGCGCGCCCACAAACGACGACACAGTCACGCCAACCGAGGACTTCAGGCCGTCTACCTCGTCGTCAACCAGCTCGATGCACACGGTTGGAAGCAGTTACTCGTTCCGCCAGCGTACGAGAAAGAACTACTCCGAACTGGCTGATCCGATTAAAGACAAGCTTATCGAACCCCGGTCCAAGAGAGGCCGCAGGGGCAAGAAGGAGCAGCACGAACCGGAGCCTACCTCGGCGCCGTCCAACTTCCTGCCCGCTCAGCTCGATGGCAGCTCGTACGGGCCACCCGGCCATGGTTACACGCACCACCAAGCCGCCCCTGTCCTTGCGCCACCCAGCAACATGAACCCCTTCATCAACGTGACGGGAGGCGGTCCTAGCCAACTACTTGCACCTGCTCCAGTGCGGCTCGGAATGGCGCCAGCGCCTCCGCCTCACCCGGTCGGTGCCCAGAACCCTTTCTCCGCCCCTCACACCAACGCCCCTGTCGAACATCCTACCCATATCGAACCTCCCCAGTCTCCTAGGAAGAAGCAGCCGAGGATCAAGATTATTAACAGAAGCCGCCAGAATGCGACCCCCCAGCCAAACGGACCACCACCACCACCGTCCCACCAGTCTTACTCTCACCCGGGACACCAACCTCCGCTCGCCCCGCTTCAGCCGCCCCCAAGCTTCCACGGACAGACTGGTTACGAGCAACAATTCTACGGCGGTGCCCCCATCCAGCCTCACTCGATGCCCGGAGCCGGCCCAGGACAATTCTCTTTTCCTGTGAACTCGTCTCCCCATGCCGCCATGTCCATGCCACCCATGATGCCCAATGGGCTCCCATTCCCACCCATGGGTAGCCTGCCAGGTGGTCCAGGATCTCTCCCGTCAACAAATAGCCGGGGTACCTCCAAGCCTCCGGGATCAGGTCGCGCTACTCCCGCGCCTTCTTCTGCTGAAGGGGAGGACCTGAGTGAGAAGGATTATGCGAGCATGACGAAGAGCGAGAAGATGAGCGCTAGCATGAAAGGCAAGCCTTCTGCATTGACCCTTACTATGGTTGACTGCATATTAACACCTGCACAGCTCGATGGGCCAACGGCTCTATGCGTCAAGCAGTGAACAAGCGCAAAGAAACTCTCGCACGAAAGAAGCAGAAACAAAGCGACGAGAAGAACCCGACAAAGACGTCGACACCCACTCCACAGCCCGAGATGCCACCATCGCAGTCCCGTACCCCGGTGATGGCGACAGCCCTAAACTTTCCCACCCCGGCGGCAGGAGGCAGCACTGCGCAGCTGGGCCCTGCCGACATGGCAAAGAACCTGCCTCATGCCCCGGAACGGCCACGCGACTTTGGAGGCATTCTCATGGGTGGCGAGTACAGCGGCCCTCCGCCCCTACAAGGCGGCATGAGAGCCCCGTCACATGCGCCAATGCAGCACGACGACAGGCACGTGCTCGGCTATATGCAAGACGGGCCGCATGCCCATGTTCCCCTCCCGGGTAGTATCTGGGAGGCTCATGCGCGGTCGTACCCCAACGGCAGCGGGCGCGAGGAGCTGAATGGCGACAGGCATGTGAGGAGTGGAGGGGCACCACCTGCACCCGGATGGGGACCGCAGAACTGAGCGAGCGGGGACGGTTTCTTGCCGGATAAGAAGACGGGCGGATTCAAGTGTTGTATATTTGTGATGATTTTTTAACTGTGTTCTATTTGTAACAGGGGGGTGCACTGCTTTGCTGCATCCACGGGACGGGCAACCAAAAAAAAAAAGGGTGGAAGTCTCACGAACACGAAATCCTGCCTTTCCAATACTCACAGGGAGCGAACAGGGTTTCGAATTAGCATAGCGACGGTGGTACAAGGCATTGCATTGCATTGCATCAACAGGAGAAAAACGGATCCTGGAACCTCAATTTACTTGGAAATTAGTTAATATTATAAGCTTCTTGCTCTGATTTCGTATTCCCTAATATCCTCTGCTACCCTTTCTGAGTTCCTTGAAGTGGAGAGGGAAGCATAGGCTAAAGGCCATGGCTGGGCGATATGCCAAATAAAACGAGAGCCTTGCGCCGGTGTAATCGCACCGGGGAATAAGCAAACTTTCAACCCACTGCACGTGGTTATTAGCTTTGGGGGGGGGGGGACCTTCTCGAGACAATGCAACCCTGTACAGACAGACCTTCCAGATGTCAACATCGTGGCTGTGATCTTCATCCACGGATCAATACGATCTCGTCAGAAGTAGGTAACTTGGATTTAGTCAGCATGAAGCCGACTGGGGCACTACTCTCTCTACTCACTTCAAATGTTTAGCAGGTGTTAATGACAACCTTTTCATGTCTCACACTCTTAACGCAACAGGCTAAGGACTCCGCCATTGTCGATCCTCTATCAAGACTCCACTTGAGAATGACATATTCAGGTGAGAATGGGACAACCGTGCTAAAACCCCCTTGGCTTCAATGTTACCTAGGTATGCCCAGGTGTCATGAATTCGCTTGGCTGTCATATTTCCTCAGAGACAGAGAAAACGATACTGAGACAAGTACTAAAAAGAAAACAGATTAAGGGTCCAAAGCTTTTACTCTTCCGTTTTGAGTAATATGTAATGGAGGAACTTTATTTTGACCCCGTAACTGTCATAATAGTAATAGGAGTGATACATTTTCTCATGCGATCAAGAACCTGAGGCATTGTCATGCTCAGCCGAACTGGTAGTCATCCAAATCGCTCGGTCCCATAACTTTAGTAGCTCTCGAGTCTCGAACAAGAAGAATCCATCAATCACTTCACTTTTGTGCGTTGAGCGGAAAATGAAAAGACGCACCTTCAGTCTCATACCTATCTAGGTACATATGTAGTTAGATACCTTGGTACACACATGCAGTCATCACCTGGGCACCTGGGTATTCACTCGGCTCGTTATATGACTGCCACTGACTTTCGTGTCTTGTAAATTCAGAAGAGGGCGGGCAATACAAGTTCTGGTAGCTCTCGCTGCTTTTTAAATGTTTCTCCACGTGCCTGTAGAGACGGGATTTAGTATTTTGACACTGTGGTTGTTGCAAACGCTGGATCTTTGCATATGAGTATTTACCGCTGTATGAAGAGACCGTACGCCTTCGGGTTGTGTACGAATTAAGAACGAAACCACTCCAGATGTCAAATGTCTCTCCCTTGTCGAGACCTAGATCTCACTTGAATATGCTTCGTGTAGACGCCATTATGTGTCACAGCGCAGACTTCAAGTTGCGCACATGAAGGATGCTGCGTGACGGGTAAGGAGGCCATGATTCTCGGCTCGCCGAAGAAATTATGCCTGTGTAATTATGATAAATGCGTTGGGTAACGGGTTGTTGCAGAGACGGGAAGCTTGCCCCGAGCCTTATCAAAATAATTTTTAAGTCTCAATTTTGAAATAATCAGACACTTCTGGCCTGCCCGGATAGAGGTAAGTGCTGATTCGCCAGCATGTCTTACTTAATGCGTGGGAAGTTGTGCACTATCCTTGGATTTAGCGACCGTAGACCGACTTTGTCACACTGCTGCCAGCGTGGAATTTTCAGACCAGCACAATGTGAATTTCAATTTAGGAAGCGCCCAAAAGTTACAGCACAGAATGCGATAATTGACCTAATTAGCAAGTTGCTGCCGTTGTCAGTGACAAGAAGCACGCACGTCCGGGACATAGCGCACGGATTCGGCAAGGCTGCAGCCTCGCCTTGGCATTGCTAAAGTGGACTTGACCAGATTTGGGGGGAAGCACAGTCCTGAGAGGTGTAATATGCTCGGTGTTCGTCAGGCGCAAACCCTCGCAGGCGAGCAATCCCGCACGTCTTATCGTAATCTACGTGTACAGTCTTCAACTGCCGCAATTGCCTAGACAGAGAGAAGCAGCACGCGTTGAAACCCACTTTGAACATAGCCTCTTGGATCATAACACGGTCAACGCATCGTGAAGCGTGTTTGGCCATTGACACTGGAATCCTGTGCTATGGGGCCATTTCGCACGCTGCGTGAGCCCACCTCGTAGCATTGGGTAAAAAGAACGGGCGCCAGCTAGACCGACCTTTTCCTTTTGGTCGGTGAATTTCATGCCATTGGTATGAACCTCCGTTACACGCCAGCCGAAAAAAAATGCAAAGCCTGACTTCTCTCTTTCTGCCAGTCAAGCCGTGAAAACCCGTTCATTGCCGAGCCTTTATGGTCTCGGATTCGTTTAGGATCGTTCTTTTTGTATGACCCGTTTCCTTCGTCGCTGAACCTCGCACGGAAATCATCCCACCTTCGCCACGGTCCCCATTTACATCACGACACCAGAGTTGGAGGCGATACGCTATTGGGCGTCGTCAGTATGCGCTTCATTCGTTGATTTTTTGCGGGTGTAACTCACGGGCCACAGCTCAGCAGCCTCCTTTCCGACGGGGCCAGTGATGGCGGATCCCTTCATCTCACCCTTGGGGTTGACAATCTGAAATGCCCGGTTAGCAGTTGCTTCATAACTCGCAAAGCATGGCAGCTAAGCCTTGTCGGCTCGTTGTGTTGGGCCGGAAGCCTGGGGTGTACTTACCACACCAGCGTTGTCCTCGAAGTACAGGAAGACACCGTCGGTGCGCTTCCAGGGCTTGGACTGGCGGACAATGACAGCGGGGTGGACCTTCTTTCGGAGCTCGGGCTTTCCCTTCTTGACGGTGGCCATGCTGTGTAGCGCGCAGTGTCAGCAAGATGCGCTGCGCTTTCGTTTCCAAGTTTAAGATGGTGCGTGTCTGTTTTGGGATATTCGGGTGCTACTGTGATTCGAGGGTTTTGGCGATGCTGGAGAAAGCTATAATTGTGTCGGGCTTGAAGATACGTACACCATGTCACCGACACCACCGGCGGGCAGCCTGTTCAGGCGGGCACCGATACCCTTAACGGAGATGATGTACAGGTTTCGTGCGCCGGAGTTGTCTGCACAGTTCATGATGGCACCGCTGTGATGTTGTCAGTTCCCACTGCTCCTCCCCGGCTCGTCCACCAATCAAGTCGATTTCAATGGATCGCAAGTCGATGGCTGTAGGACCGGTAAAACATACACTGGGAGAGCCAGGGTCATCTTGAGCTTGCCACCGGGGGCACCACGACTGCGAGGAAACCTCCGTCAGTAAAAGTTGTCATCTGATCCACCAATTCCAGCTGCCCGTTGTTATCCATCTCTTTCGGTCGTGTATCCAAGCTGCTTGCGGTCGTCTGGTATCACCGAGGTCGGAGTCCGCAGTTCGTCTGCCGTGAGTGGTGAAATTCTTTGGTTCGTCGTCGGTTCTGCGTCTTTCGAGTTCGCTTCGGCCGCAACAGCTTGGATTGACGCCCAGGATTCTACCTGCACCAGGATCAGGTTCGCACTCACGAGAGCTTGGCCATTTTGAGTTATTAGGAGGGTATCGAATTGTCGGTGGGAGAAAATGGCCGAGGTTCGGTACGATGTCGCGATGTCGTTGTCGAAGGGTGTGGGGGTGCGGCCGGTCCTGTAATGCAGCAGAAATTTGGGTGTGGAATTTTCGTAGGGTTGTTGGAAATTGTTAGTGCAATCAGCACGTGCTGATAAAACTGTGCGCCCCACCTAGCTGTATCTCCAGATGTCATTGGCTAGACTCGCTTCACCCAGGATGACTGACCTACACTTGCAGCTTGCTCCATTTGTATGTAACTTGAAGAACGGCCGGATTGAGGACCAAACCGCTGAAAGCATTGGAAGTGAGTGAGCTGCGGGGCCAGAGACCTCGACGTCAATTCTGGCCAATCTTTGGCCTCATACACGTGTATCAGATTGGCCCATGGATTTGCCCTCGATTTTTCGGAGGGGCTCTGAGGCTCATTTTGCCGACGATTCTCAAGCCCGGCTTTCCACAAAGCAACCATCTCAGATCTGTCCAGCTCTTACCGTATCTGACGGCCACAGGGCATCGCTGAACAGCTCGGGATCATCATGGCTGCAACGTCGTATGGTGGGTGTACTTGCATTATAGGGCATTGTGACTTCTGTTAGTTGGAAGCATTTAGGGAACAATTTACGCCATGCCCATGTGAACATCGGGGGTGCTCCTTCCACAACGTTAATGGCAGCACTGAGAGGCAGCTTCCCTATTACCTAAGTAAGTACCTCTGAACAAGTCCGGGAAGTCGTAGGTCTCTGTCCCCTTGATTCTATCAAGCTTGGAAGAACGTCGTTCGTCTTCACCTCTCAGGAGGGCTTCTCCTATGGACACTATCGCGATTCGCATCTACTCGTCTAAGTCGTCTTGGTTTTGCTACCACTTTTTGCTGGTGCCCCTGCTGGTACCCTTTGCTGTTGCTTCTGCCTCTCTTCTGCCCTTCTCAACGAGACATCAACTTCCAGACGTTGATCTTCTGCGCGCCAAAATGATGCTGCTCTGTTTGATGCTCGTTATGGCGCCTTTCAGCAGCCTGCCCCTCTCAGTCATCATGGCAGGCTTGTTTTTCGCCTGGCTTGCTGACGCACAAACCGTTTATGTCACTCAGACAGTCTTCACAGCCTGTGAATGTTCCGAATCCCCGTCCAAGTCCCCTCTTATGCCAGCTGATCTTCCTGTGAGTGGCAATCGACCCCTTCCAACGTTTCAAGAGCCTACACCTGACCAAGAAAAGCCATTCTCAGTGCTCCCTGCTGCCTCCGGTGCGGGTTTTACGCCAGTGGCTATTTCAATACTTTCTGACAGCCCTGGCAGTACTTCAACACCTGCGGTTGTGTCAGTCCTGGGAGGCTCTACATCAGGCCTAGCTGAGCCATCACTTTGGACCTCGACCCTGACCGGCACGTTTCCAATTCCAGGCGTCCTATCGTCCGCAGCTTCGAACCCACTCTCGCTTTCCATCAAGTCCTCTCCATTGCTGGAATCGATGTCCAGCCTTCCTACCAATCCGCTGGCGGTGACGTCGGCGGTGCCCACGGTGGCCTCCGCTGTTTCTCTGTCCGGTGGTCTCGGACCGTTACTGTCCTCAAGCAACATCATGTCCCTGACCAGCAGCCCTACGGCTCTCTCTGTTGCTCCATCTGTTTCCCTAGGTGATGACAACAGTATCGAGGTCATCTCCTCGACAATCGCACCTACTGCAGCTTCCTCGGCTTTGACGACCTCAGGAATCCCAGAAGCGTTGTCGGCGAACTTCAGCCTTGACAGCTCCGATATGGTCCTTGCATCCTCTGCCGCACTGATCAGTTTTGGCACGTCTTCGCCCGCTGTCATCTCAACGATGCTCCCCTCTGGTGCCTCACTCGGCACGTCTTCACAGGTCCTGACGACCTACGCGGCCATTGCTTTGAACAGTCTGACCTTGACAGGCGTGACAGTCCTTGTTCCCCGTTCTCCAACATCGTGCTACTCACTACCGACACCTCCGGCTTCCATGGATCTAGTGGCTGTAGCAGTCACCCCGCAAGACACCGTCGACCTGAGCAATCCCATGTTCCTTTCATTCGGAGAAAACGGTACAAATCCTCAGTACATTGGGGCCTTCGCCAGTGGGGAGTCTTACGTTCTAGACTTGTCTACAGACAATCCAATCAGTGGCCAACTCGGATTGCAAATTCCCGGTGACAATGCGCTCGTGTTTGAGGGCTCGGGGATGTCGCTGTATAAAGGGAACTGCAGCCTACTCTCGGAGGTTCTCATCGATAACTTCTATAGCCAAGCGGGTGCAGTTGCCGGACGTGCTGCGAAACGCGCAAGAGACACGAGACTTGAGACGAGACAGGATGCTCTCAATTCAAGCACCTTTACTGTTGATATATCCCTCGACAGTTATTTGAACACGCCGGACTTCGATCCTAGCCTCCTTTTTGGCAACTCGATGTGCACCGTGGTATCCACTGCAGCAGGCAAAAACACGGACAACATTACATGGTCATGTTCCTATCCTCCACCCCAAGGGGGCGCTGCTTCTTGTGCAGCCAGGCTTAGCACTTGGCTCACCGAAATCAACTCACCGTCAACTTCACCCCGAAACACGACTGAGATCCTGGCAACGCTGAGCCCATTCCTTGCCTTGGCTGGTGATTCGCTTGCAGAATTGTTCCCTGGCGCAGATCCTGCTCTTGGCCTTGGCTTCACTTTCATGAGACAGGTTGAGGACGCGCTCAAAGAAGCTGTCGGAGACGTTGGAGCGACTGCGTGCGACGTCATGCATGCTTTCGACTCTGACGATCTTGTCATTGAGGACAGCGGTCCATTGGGAACTAGGACGCTCGGCTCCTTCATCACGGAGCCGCCTCCTTCCTTGGCCATCAATCTTGCCGCGTCTGCAACGGCATCAATCGTCCAACTACCGCGCCGCAAGGGCAACCCGACGGACAATTTCCTTCAACAAATCGCGACGGCTTTCGAATCCATATTTGCGCCTTTCAATTCGTGGCTTCATGGACTGGCAACATTGGGGATTTTCGGGATTGAGGAGACTGGCATGGTGCATCTTCCAATGCCAACGACGGATGATGCTCTCACAACCACAACCGTGACAACAACCGTGGCGCCCCCGCCAAGTGGTTTGCGTGAAGAATTGCCGACGATGACGGTAACACATGTCCTCGGTGAAGGATGGTTCTCTCCAAGCACGTACGTGGTCGGCCCTGGCACAACCCCGGGCCTCGAGTTTCCCGCGTTCGCCATGCACGGGCTCTCCAATGACGACAGCGCCACTTTTTCGCTTTCTTCCGTCCTTGGCTCAGCATCAGCGAATATAATCGACAATGTAGCAGCTGGTCTGGCAGCCATGTATAGTGACCCAGGTGTACGGCCGGAAGGGCATGCGGATTGGCCAAGCCAGGTGCATGAGCAGGGCCAAGCCACGGCCGCTACGGGTGATGACACGGGATATCAAGGAAACATTGTCTTGGTCACGACGACCATCACTGAATGGATGCGAACGGTCAACAACTGACACAAATACCGTGACCTGGATGAGGAAATGTCAAACGTTGCGACGGAGAAGGTTGCTGGCAATTTTTGGTGTTCCTTTCAAGTTTCATTCTATACATGTGTACTGATTCTGTCCGGCACAGTTGCCTCCGATACTCTCTTTGTAGCTAGATCAGGGTGTTTGTCATACCTACTTAGGTAGGTAAGTAGTTACTGCTATTTTGGAGCAACTGTGTTATCTTTGGCCTATGCCTTGAGCACCTAGGAGCTTGTCAAAGTGTTTGAGCTGTGGCTATGCGCTCTCCCGCCAGTGAGATTACCGAAGCCATTCCATGAGTTATCTCAAGTTCTGACCATCTTTCCCGGAACATCACTTTCGCAAAGGACTTTAAATGGCCCACCTTCAGATAACCTTGGAAATGTAAACGACATGGAAAGCCACTATCTAGCTACAGCTATATAGTTATAGAAGCTAGTCTCCCTATATCACGTTACGAGTAATCGAGCATAGTAGAATCGAGTTAATTAAGGAGGAAGTTCTAAGCAAAGTAGGCTACTTAAAAAGAGCACTATAAATAGGTAGTAATAGTAGGTCTATTAACTACTAACTACTATATAATACACCCCCTTATACTTAGAATACATTATAAGCATAACTTATAAGTAGTTTTCCTACTAGATTACTAGCTCTTTCTTAGTATTTTTAAATATTCTATACCCCCTAGAAGTAACTACCCCCTAGAAGAAATTATATAAAAGAGAAGTTATTATAAAGGAGAGTACCTATTTCTAATTCTATACTTAATTAGCCTATTAAGCTATAAAACTTATAGTAATTAGTAGGCTAGTAGGGCTATAAGGTTCTATATTTTTTAAAGCTTAATATTTAAGGTCTTAAGCTACTTAATTATAGCGTTAACCTATTATTAGTACTCTCTTCCCCTATTTTACCTCTTTATACTAAGAAACTACTAGGGTACTAAATATCCTTATTATCTTATAGGAATATCTTTTTAGTAAGATCTTTAAGCCCTTAGCTTAAAGTTCTTTATAAAGCTTAAAATATTAAAGCCTTACTAAGTTCCTAAGTACCTAAGGGTCTTTTATATAAATCCCCTACTTAAAAGTTAAGTAAATAAGTAAGTTTATAGTATAACTACTAAATAAGTACTAGTAAGGGTATATAAATAGAAAATCTTATTTACTATACTAATCTCTACTATTAATACTTATAGCTAGTATTATTTAGGGTATAGGCCCTACTTAATTAAATAAGAGTTTAAGCTACTAGTACTAAGTAAAAGATTAGCTAACTGTTAGGTTGAATAAGTACACAAGTAGAGTGAATAGAAAACGTAGCGCGATAGCAGTGTATTTATAAGTAAGGACTACTAAACTTAGGGATTTTTCTCTTCTTCTCTAGCCCTCGTCTCTCCCTTTTTTTATAAGCAATTAGTCCTCGCCCTCTTACTTCTAAGCGGCTTAGAAGCAGCGCTAGTTTATTCGTCTTAGCTTCTTTTCCGTAGCTTTATCCATAGGCTTTTCCATACACTTAAATGCATTCGCTTACGATTAGCGTTAGCGCAGCGTATCCTTTGTAACTATAATTTAATATCTAATATACTACCATTTTTTCTAAGCTTTTGTTTCTAAAAGCTGCTCAATTATAGTATTAGCATTATATAAAAGAAGCGGTTAATATAATAATAAAGAGGGAATAAGCTAAGGAATAATAGCTAAAACACTATAGTTTATATTGCAAGAGTAGTGCAAGCAGTACTATAGCGTAGTCTTTAAAGGTATAAGCGTAAATAGTTGTTAGTATTATATAAAGTATTATATAACTAAATATATTGTTTTTTTTAAATAGCTTATTATACTAAATAGCGTTATTGTAGCTATTTTTCAATAGCTTCTTTGTTTAAATATTTAACTCCTCGTTTTCCCATAGTTATTCCTTTTTTTTCTTTTTTTTTATAAGTACTCGTAGATTTTTTGTAAGTTATTCCTATAGGCACAATATGTATAGCGCGCGCGCAGTACTAACGTAAATATATTATAACTATAGCTATAATTACACCTATAACTATATTTATAAGTATTATTAGAATAATAATAGTAAGTACTTATAGCGTAAACGCGCAATAGTTACTACGCTAATAGTATATAGTTACTAATTAGTTAATAAATATCTACTTTTTTTCTTGCTTTTGCTACTGCTATAGCCTCCTCCTAAAAGAATCCCCCTTTTTCTTTAAGTTCTTTTCGCGTATTATAGTTGCTGCGCAAGCTATACGCGTTTACAAGTTAATAATAGCTTAAAAGCTTTCGCTATTTAAGCGAGTTAAGGTTAGCAATATTTACGCTATTAGAAAGTAATACGCGCGCTATATCCACGCTACTTCTAAGGGCTCTTTTTATCGCTATATTAACTAGCTTAGCGATAAATTATACATTTACGCAGCACTAGCATAGCGCACTTACTAACATTATATAGCTAAAGCTAAACGCTACATTTAATATATTACTAAAAATTATAAAGGTTGCGCTATTATAAGTATATTGTATCTTAAGTGTATAGTTACTACTAACGCGCGTTATAGGTTTTATATAAAGTAGCTAAGTTAGTTAAATAGGCTTTTTATAGCTTAAACGCTATGCAAAAGTAGCTTTTTATTGCTATTGCTAAGGCTTTTTCTACTAAAAAAAAGCTTGTTACTACTATTACCGTGGCTACAAGCGCTAGCGCTACACTTGCGCAAGCTAAAAACAAGGAAATACTTAACTTAGTTAAAAGTAGTATAGAGGCGCTCTAGCGTATTACTAACGCTGCAAAGGTAATTATAATAAAGAAGTAGCGCGTTTGCTATACTATAGGAGAGGGCTTTTTTAAAAACCCTAGGTAAATAGGATATACAATTATATAAGGATTTTTTTTTTCCAAAATAAAATAGAATAGCTGCGCCTTTGCGCAAAAAAAGCTATACACAAGCTTGTTACTTCTTTATATTATTTGCCTTATATTTTTCAATTAGTAATTTATTATAAATATTCTCTCGCAGCTTTTACAAATTGTTATTACTGCTATATCTTTTTTAGCAAATAAGGTATTATTAGTAATTGCGTAAGCCTTAATAGCCTAAGATATCCTTTACTATAAAGATATCTATTTTCTCTATTTTAACCTCCTTATTAAATAGCTTAGGCGTTACATATCCTTGCGCTAGAATTGTTTAAGCGTAGCAATTAAGATAATATTGTAAATCTTGTAGAATTTTAGAAGATTTAATTAGTATATTAACCCATGGGTTTTTATTACTTTAGCTATGCGAAAAAAGCCTAGGTATTTTGCTGCAAATTTACAGCTTTTTTGTTATTAGCGCAAATGCTTTGTTAATACTATAACTAGATTATTTTCCTTAAATTTTTTATCTAGGTGTTTTTAATTATACTACTTTACGTACTTTTCGCTAGAGTTAAGCAAGTATTGCGCAATTTTTACGTGTTTATTCTACAATTCTTAACCTCTCTTATTTGCAAAAGGGATGTAGATTTCTTTTAGTTTTAGCAGATTAGTTGGTCTTCGTGGGTAAAACCTAAATAGAGCAAAGGTAAGTGTTGTCTTTGTAGTAGAGTATATTGAGTTGTTGTATACAAATTAAGCAATAGAAAGGAGCCGCGCTTAATTAGTATATTTATTATTGCAGTATATTTAGAAATAGTATTTAATATTTTAATTTTATTATTTAGTTTAACTATTTATTTAAAAGTAAAATAAAGTACTTAGGTATTGCTTTATTGCAAAATAAAAGCAAAGTTTAGTTTAAAAGTAACTTGTAAAAAAGCTCTTTTAGTTTATAATAATACTATTAAAGATCCTTTAGATATTAAAAATAAAAATAGTTAATAGGTTTGCGAAACTACTGCTTATAAATTGCTTTAACGTAGAGATATAAAGAGTATATTTTATTAGTTGGTTTACAATTACTAAGATTAAGTTATAATGCTTATTATTTTGTAGATTAATAAAAAAGGGTAGTTTAGTAATAAAGTTTATTATTATCTTCTATTATAGGCGTTATAGCAGCAATGGCGCAACAAAGAAGCTAAGCAGCTTGTGCGTTAAACCCTTTGTTCTTTAGCAAGTTATATAAATATTAATATATATCTTTATATTCTTTCGTAAAGAGTTTTAATAATAACAGCTTGTAAGTAGCTTATATATTTTGTTTAAGCTAAAGTATTTTATAAATTAGTTATTATAGTGTAATTCTAATAGCTTTTATTTTATAAGGAAGTTAAGGGGAATATAAATCCTCTTCTTTGTATATAATATATCTACGTTATGTTAACGCCTTTTTATTAGCAAGCTTTCTATGCTTTTGTTATTACAAATGAGTTCTTTTGTTAAAGGTCCCAAATATAGTCTTTTATTATAGGCTTTAGCGTAGCTTTTGCGTTTACGCCGCGCACTTGCGCTATATATATAATTGTATAATCTTAAGCTTTACGCTTTAGTTTTATATCTTTAGTATAGTGTTTATTTAACTTAGGCGCTATATTTGCACTACTTTTTTTATTTATTTTATAAGGTATTTTATTTTAATTACTACTATAGGTTATTTTTACTTTATAATTAAACTAGTTATAGCTATTGTTGCAATTTCTACTATGCTGCAACGCAATAAACTTGCATAGGCTACGCAACTTTAGCGCATTTGTTCTTTTTTTAATATAGTCTAGTCTTCTAAATAGCTTATTTGTAGAGTTTGCAACCCTTGGGCAGTAGTTAATAACTAGATTAATCACCGCTAGTATATTAAGCTAGCGCAGCTCTTTTACTAAAAAGTTAGTCTTTATATGCTAATACTTTAAATTAAAGTAGTTAGTTAAAACTATAATAGCTTTTTAAGCGTAGTGCAAGTAGTAACGCTAGGTTATTACAGTATTAACGATTACAAGTAGCTCTAGCTTACTAACCCCATAGTATTATTTTGGAGTTGTAAGTTTCTTTAATTAAAAAGCAATAAAGTGCTATTTTCCTTTAAAGAGTTATAAAATAACGAAATTAATTGCATTCTTAAACGCATTAGTTTTTAAGTATATATATAGCTTAGGATTATAATGTTGTAGTAGTAGTGTTATAACAAAAGCGTTTTAAAGTAACTTGAACGTTACTCTTGTATTTAGTAAAAGCACTAGAATACTTGTAGTTTTTCTTTGCAATAGGTTTATTAAGAGGACTATAATCTTTAAAAAAGCTTTAATAAATTTGCAATAAAACCCTATAACCCCTAAAAAACGAAAATATTTTAAATACTACTTGGAAGCGGCTATTCTGCAATTGCAATAATGTGTTTTTGCTTTATAGTTACTCTTTCTAGGGTAACTATAAAGCTAAAGAATTTAACTTTTGTAATTCAAAATTTGCACTTTAAAAGGTTTAAGTATAACTTTACTACGTTAAGTTATTTAAGTATACTATATATATATTACATATGCGTTTTATTGTTACTATTATAAATTAAAATATTATTTAAGTATATAATATAGTAGATATTAACGAAGCTAGCAAGTACTTTATTAATAAAGGCTTAGAATGTTATAAGGGCGTTAGTAAGGCTAAAAGGTAGTACTAAGTACTTAAAATATCTATACTTAGTGCGAAAGGCTGTTTTTTACTCATTGCTTGCGCGGATTCTAAGCTAGTAATATACTTTTTTTAGGTTTAACTTACTGTAAATCCTTGCACTAAAAAGTTAGTTTAGTACTTTTGCTACTAGTAAAAAAAAAGTATAATCTTTGCGCATTTGTTTATTTAATGTATAATAGTTAACGCATAGATAAAGCTTGCTATTTTTTTTAGTATAATAAAATAAAAGCTTTAGCTAGGCTAGTTAAGGGGTAGATTTATTTTTTTATTAATATTTTATTTAGGTAGCTTTTAAGCGTTTTTAGCTTTACGCCTAAAAAGGGATAAAGCGGGCCCTATAGTGTAGTTTATCTTTCTTTAAACTTAATCTTATAGTTAAATGAAGTATACTTAGCAAGAGTCTTTGCTCTTTCTTTTAATCTAAAGTGCTAGAAATTATTATACTCGCTAAGTAAGCAAGGTTTTAGCGTAGCGTTCTTGCTTAGCTAAGATTTAGTCTTTTAAGGTTTATAGTTTTTTAGTAGAATAGAGTAAGTATAGATTATTATAATCTTCAAGGGTTGTTTAAAAGCAGCGCTAACGCTAAGCTATTCTTTGCACAAGGGGTAGCGCTACTATTAGCTTCTCTACTAGATTAAAAAGTTTATTACCTTTAGCTATAAAAAACTAAGAATAATAAGCTCTTTAATATTAGCAACGATAAAGTAGTAATACTATATCCTAATTGCGCTTTATAAATTAGTTATTTTAATAAAAACAAAATAACTCCTATAAATAAAAATAAGCGTCTTATTTATAGTAGCTAATCTAAAGGCTAGATTAAAGTAACTTTAATACTTATACGCATTAATAACTTTGCAATTAATTAAGTTTTTTTTAGCTTTTAAGTTAATAAGCGCTTAGTAGTATTAAAATTTATTTTTTAGGCAAATTAATATAGTAATATATAACTATTGCTTTTTCGTAATATATATACTGCGCACTTGTAAGGCTATAGGTTTTTAGTTAGTAGTTAATAACTTAGAACATCTTGCGGTAATATAGCCCTTTTGATTGCAGTTGTAGCATATAAGGTTTAAGCATTGCCCCTAGTAGTAGTTAGTTGCGCTACATGCATAGTAATTATTCTTTTGCAGCTTAGGATAAGCGTTAGCGAGATACCTTGTTTACTAGCAATTAAAATAAGTAAGTTAACAACCTAATAAATTATTAGTAGTGCTTGCGCGCTAGTTGCTTACTATAAGAGCGTTAGTGTTTTTTTGCGTAAAATCTTAATTATTATTATTTTAGTAGTATTTAGCTATATGCTCTATACGTTAGCAATTATAGTAAATAAGCCAAGTTTAGTTGCAAAAGTTTTGCAAAAAAGCTACATTATTATTCTACTAATGTATAAGTAGTAAACCTTAAGTAGCCTTAATATATTAAGTAAAACTAATAGTTTTGTTTTATATGCTTAAGTGCTATAATTGCAAATTAATAGCAACGCTAATTTTAAGTTAAAAGCAATTAATAATGTTATTAATCCAGTGGAATTTAACTTACGTTTTTAAAGTCTTTATCCTAGCCTTTTAATAGCGCCTAGCAAATTCTATAACTAATTCGTTGTTTTATTAGCGTATGCTCAAAAGCAGCGTAAACGCAGTTATAGCGCAAGTAGTATTATTATTTAGTCAATCCAATAGAAGGTTCTTAAAAGCATTATAGGGAATTATAAAGAGGTTTAATTCCTTATTTTATTGCTAAGCGGCATAAATACTTTAGTTCCGCTTAAGATCTTCGCGCAAGTAGCATACTACATACTTAACTCTTGCTTAGTTTAAGGTTAAGTTAAACAACTTAAAGTAAAACTATAGGTTAAAAAAAAAAGTCCTTAACTTTATATAAAAGGACCCTTTATACTTTAACGCAAGGAGATTGTTAAAGTGCAAGGTAGGCTTTAACGCTGCGTTTACGCTACAAAGTATAAATACTATATCTTTAGAAAGGGTTTTTAAAATAGAGTCTAAAGGTGCAAAAGGGCCATTTTTATAGCAAAGTATTGCAAAACAGGCTTACTTACTGCGTAAGTACTAAATAATAGCAGCTTTTTTAAGTTAGTTATTAAGCTTTTTTTCTTTGCGTTTAAAGGCTTTATAAATAAAATACGCATAGTTATTAGCGCTTTTGCTACTATTATACTATAAAGTAGCTTTGCTAAAGCTAAAGCTAAGCAAAAGTATATTATTTTAAAAGTAAAGTATAATAGTATATAAACCTTAAGGCTAATTGCTACGTTTATCCTAAGTAGTTGCATTAGTCTTACTACAAGGAATGCTTTTTTAAGTATTAAGCGCTATAGTATTTTAAATAGTTTGCTTTTTTTAAAAAAAAGTAGAAGTTTAGAATATTAGGTTAAATAGGTATATAAGTAAAGTAAATAGAATACATAGCGCAATAGTAATATATTTATAAGTAAAAACTACTAAACTTAGGGATTCTTTTCTTTTTCTTTAGCCCTTGTCTCTCCCTTCTTTTATAGGTAATTAGTTCTCGCCCTCTTGCTTCTAAGCGGCTTAGAAGTAGCGCTAGTTTATTTATCTTAGCTCCTTTTTCGTAGCCTTATCCATAGGCTTTTCCATACACTTGGACGCATTCGTTTACAATCAGCGTTAGCGCAGCGTATCCCTTGCAACTGCAATTTAGCATCTGACACTAACCTACTTAAGAGTAGAGATCTCTCCTAAAGTAAGTATCTCTAGCCTTTACTAAGCCTAATTAAGTATAAATCTTATACTAATAGTAGAAAGAAAATTATATATAGTAAGGTCTCTTTATACTTTAAGTAGATTCTAAGCTTTTATATGTATATATACCTTATACTACTTTTTATACTATTTAAGGGTTTTTTAGCCTTTTACTTAAGTAGTAAGGAGTCCCTCTTAATACTAGCCTTATATACTTATCTCTATAAGCTACTCTAATAAAGTATAATTATATTTTAGTAGGTATATAACTACTTAAGGAGTAACTATATTAGGTACTTCTTCTTTATTATTCTAGGTATTAAGTATTAATTCCTTTCAAATAAGGTTAAAAAGATTATAGTTAATAGAGTATAAGATCTAGTTCTAGATACTTAATAGGTACTTAGAAATAATATTCTATTTAGTAATTTATACTATATAGTCTTCCTTATACTCTTAGAGTATTTCTTTACTAATCTTACTCTTAGTTACTATTTTAAGTAGTTTAAGCTTATCTCCCTAAGAAGTAATAGGTTAAGCTTACTAGTTACTAAGTTACTACTTATAAGTAGCCTTTTAGCGCTTATTTTTCTTAGTAATAAGCTATAGAAGTATAAATATAGTAGGTAGTAGGCTAATTAAACTCCTACTCTCTATAGTATATAGAGTATCTAGGTTTATTTACTATTAAATACCCCTAAAGAGATAGTTATATTTAAGCTATATAAATTATAGTACCTAGCTATCTTACTAAGCTTAATTAAGCTAAGTTATAGTAGTAATAGTAGTAAACGGTATAGATATAGTAAAGGTATAAGAAAAAGAGAGTATAGTAGTACTAGCTAAGAAGCTTATAATTAACTTAAAAAGGGTATAATAGCTTTAAAGGTTATAAGAGTAGACTAGGCTTATAACTATTATATTATAAGTAATTAAGTATAGTGGAATTAAGTTAATTAAGGAGGAAGTTCTAAGTAAAGTAGGCTACTTGAAAAGAGTACTATAAATAGGTAGTAATAGTGGGTCTGTTGACTGCTGACTACTGCGTGATACCCTACTATACAGGTGATTTATATGTACATACCCGACCACATACTAGTTGCTTCCAAGACAGTATAAGCCGTAGATCAGCGCATATACCTAGGTATGAACCAATCCAATAAGTATAGCTCGCGCCAAGTGGTCCACTTCCGATCCATGGATGCTGGATGAAGTTCGAGACACGGCCCGGGTATAAAGGGCCACTGAATAAATCGGTGTCACAGAGCAAGCAAGCATATTGCGCCAAAGGTAAACATTACCGTGGCTAACACTTATAAACCGCGAGAGGTGTTGCGCTTGTGGGGCGTTCTGGGTTATCGGGATGATTTAGGACATGCCGGAAACTCACCTCTAGCTGGGTAACGTACCTACTGTGGACTGACTGACAAGTCTGGCTGGTTTGTTGGTCTGTAGCGTGCCGTCCTGTGCGAGGCTGTTTGTATGTTTGAGTTGAGAAGTCCCTCCTCGTCCCAAGCCTCGGAACGAGGAGTGTCAAGAATAGTTGGTGGCAATGCGCCTGCTCATGATGTCTCGGCAAAGTCCTGGTGAGAATAAAGAGCCAAAACCCGGTCTGGCTTCTTCCAGCAGGAAAAAATGAGAGTGATAGTTTTTCCTGCTTGTTGCCTTGGGGCTAAATGCGGCGCAGATGGAACATGTCTACTATCACTTGTTATTCCCAGGTTCAGAGAGATAAAAAAAAGCCAAGTGATAACTCAGGAGCACTCACGCTATGTAAGCGAGAATACTCTCAAATAGTCACATGCAGACACCTAGGTATTGAGCTGCTCTCCGGCTCTCCGGGAGTGTGATGTTGGGTGGGGTATTCAAAACACAAAAGCGCATCTCACGTCTTTTTTTCTTTTTCTTCAATTTCGTGACCTTGATTTGGGGATATTGGTCATCTCGACCAGTTGACGCCTGTGATGTCTTGAGAAAACAGTTGATAGACGTACTAACGCCGGCCACATGTGATGCATTGCAAACATCTATGATATGGGACACTTGGGCCGGTCAATATACTCTATCCAGAGCAATGTCAAATACCGTCTGTACCTATGTAATCGAGTCAAACTCAGTCTCGAGATACTCCAAGTACTCTCGTTTCAGCCAGCTACCTAGGTAGACAGTAGCTACTCTCAAATCTCACGGAGAAGACCCAGCTCTTCTAAGAGACAATTCAGATGCGTCAGTTTAAAAGGTTTTCGCAACACCGTAGTGAATCCGAGCTTCTGCATCCTCGTCCTTTCCCATTCAAACGTCATCCCGGCAGTAAGAGCCACGATAAAACCAGGTTTCAGATGATTTTCCTCCTCAAACACGCGGATAAGCTCCATAGCCTCGATCCCACCCATCACGGGCATTGAAACATCCATCAAGATGCACTGATAGGCCTGGTGCCCATTCCTATAAGCTTCGACTGCTTCTTGGCCGTTCACTACCAAGTCACTACTGTGGCCTGACCTCTCAATCAGCCTGGTGAATAGCTTTTGGTTGACTCTGTTGTCATCGGCGATCAGGAAATGAACTGGTTGGAATTTGCTTGGCGACGAGACTGCAAGTTCGGAATTTGGAGGAGGCTGGACTGTGGCCTCTGTTTGCTGTACTTTTACCGTGCCGGGCGGGCGTTTGCCTGCGTGCAAAGTCTCCTGTGGCGGGTTTTCCGACAGTCTGATATGTTCTTTGTTTGTCATAAAAGGCAGGGGGGCTTGTAGAAGTGTTTGATAATTACCTAGGCAAGTTCTGCAGGTTTTGTCCACCTGGGTCCCGCCTCAACTGGTTGCGCTGCGGAGCTGCTGCTGCCTGCTTGCACTGCCATGGCAGCGCTTCGAAGCAAGGCACTTTTTTTTCATTTACGAGGGGCTATTTTTGTGGGCCAGAGCCCCGGGACATGCTGGCTTCTCCATCCTTTGCAAGGTTTTCATTACAACCTAACACTGTGTCTTTTGCAAACGCTGGGTCTCTGAGCGTTTACCACTGCATGAAGGGACCGTACGCCTTCGGGCCGTCTACGGATTAAGAACAACACCACTCTTCATTCATGCCATGGCAAACGCTTAGACTGACCTCCCCGAAGACATTCCCACCTTAATGACTATCATTCTCTAGCACTCTTCAGCCCAGCCCAACTAATTAGACTGAGTGAGTTCCTCGATGATGTTTTTCTCTGCCATCCAAATCATTATCTCCTCATTGCTAAGCCTCTGAGCAATCAAGGCTGGTGTCTGGCCTGCCACTGCGTGAGTGTGGTTAGTATTGCAATACTGTAGGATAGGAAGAGATTCCGCAAGCAACAGAGTCAACAAAAGGCGTATAGGACGATAACCTAGCTTTGCTGGCTTTGCACTTGTCTACGTAGACTACGTAAAAGCTTTACACGTGTTTTACTTACTGTTTTCACCTCGCAGCTTCGCCCCAACCTCGTGAAGAGTCTTGAGACACTCAATGTCTCGGTTTCGCGCCGCATAGTGAGCAGGCGTATCTTTTCCCACGGTGATGGGGCTGTGGTTTGCACCGTTCTGGACCAGGAGGCGCAGCATCTGAGGGTGGCTGTCTCTGGCCGCGAAGTGGGTGGCGCAGAGGCTGAATGAACCCGTCATGTTGGCGTCTGCACCGCGCTGGATCAGAGCGCGGGCGCAGTCCAGAGAGTTGTGCTGGGCCGCCTTGTGGATCGGTGCGTCGCCTTGGTGGTTTCGGGTGTTGAGAATTGATAGAGAGACTCCGGGCTTGAGGATGAACTCCTGGAGTCCGAAGACAAAGTCAAAAATGTCTGGCAATCACAGTCAATTATTGTTACGATTGGAGACTTTTTTGTTTGAGCTTACTGGTGTTGTTGAAGGTGGAGGCGGCGTGGATGACGTTCTCGCCGTCGTCGTCCCGGGCGAGCAGGAGGACGTCTGCTCGGTCTAAGCCTGTTGGGCCCTGACGCTGGATCAAGATGTCCAGGGTCTGCCGTAGCGCTTGGATATCACCACGCTGAGCGTGGCGGGTGAGGATGTTTCCGTCAGTAGTTGAGATTGACATGGTGAGGGGTTGTCTATGTACCTAGGTAGTAGTGGTGCCAGTGGTAAACAAAGTAGGATCGATTGTGACCAGGTGTAAAGGCTGAGCTGTATGAAAAGATATCAGATTGCAAAGTGTGAGAGTTTCTGGCATTAAGTATCTACAGATTCCAGTGTTGATATCTCAGGAGTTGCAGGGGTCTGCACTTGAGCAGTTCTGCCTTTGAGTTGGGATAGACAATGGAAAGATTCAATTGATGTGTTTCCTTCTGCTCAGTGAGCAGAAGAGTGGAGTGGATCGCCCAAACACAACACAATGATGGCTGTGAATTGACCCCCCCTTTTTTTTGTTGTTCAGAGCAGATGCTGGCTTCAGTGAGAATTTACCAATCAGTTCTTGAATGAAAGACCTTTCACAATCAGACCCATCCTAAATTCTAAGTAGTAAGTAGGGAGATAGAATGGGATAATCACAACTACATGATCTATAATCAGAACTTTGTAGTAATGTCTTTGTTCCTAGAGGTAGGACATGGTTGCTTTAAACTATTATGGGGGGGGGGGAACCAGCAACTACTTACTAAGTACCACATGCAGAATATGGAATTATAGTAAATAGAAGTAGCAATCAGGGTCTTGAAAACTTCCACAGCCAACTACCTAATGTTGATCATACAAGCCAATAGGTTATTGTCATTTCACTGTTTGAGATATTGCTTGAATTGATAGATCTTTAGTAATAGGCAAGCTTCAAATTTTTCTCAACATTGAATATATAGATGCTTGGAGTCTATTTATTAGCTGGGCCCTATTTCATTTCATGTCAGCTACACAGAGAAAATTGGATTTTCATAAGCGTGCATACTGGAATATGTGTACTTTTTGAGACAATAAGGATTTAATATGAAATGAGAGCTAAATGTTAATACAGCTGAAAAGACACTGACTCTGGAGCACAATTCCCATGGCTGCCAGGTGGGCTGCGGGTGGAACCAACAGCAGGGAAGTGGAGCTCGTTGCCAGCAGAGTATTGCTATTTATATTACAGGTGCCTCTCATAGGCGACAAGTAATGCCATCTTTGATTCAAAGTCGTCTTCCATTTAATGGTCAATTGGAAAACATTTCCGGTCAATTTGTCAGAGCAAAACCATCAATATCCTTGGCCTTTATGCTCAACACATGTGCACAGCGCTGCACCACTTCAAGCACGCTTTGGAGGACAAAGGGTTGATGACTTGACCCTGGGAAAACGGTGCAGAGTCAGGCAGCCTTCCGGAAAGTATGAGCTGGCATATTTCCGGCCGTCCACTGTCATGTGAGCTGTCGTGGCTGCATAAGTGCGGCAAAGCAACGTCCTACCGGAGAGCAAGGGTCCCACAATTTCAAATCCTGAGCACCACACACTTGCATCATGGAAGTTCCCCGGTGAGGCGTTTTCCGTGAATCGAGATGCAAATAGATAACCTGAGAAGCCAAAAATAGTTAGCTTCAGTGGGAGCAAGGCGCCGCACGTTGGACGGTTGCCAACTTCCCCTCGGTTACTTAAAGGAGGACCGACCACATGCAAGTCAGGCTGGCGTCCATTCAAACCGGGCACGGTTTTAAATTTCAAGGAACTCAACGTAAAAAAACTTTGTTTCCCCATAATGGGTCCACATGAGGCATCTGAGTCACAATCGGTCGATGCGTCAATCGCCAGTAACAACAAGCAAGGAATATCAGTGTCACGTCCATCGCACAATGTCCACCCAACAATTTTCAACGGAGTGGCATATGGTGCTCGGACTTCTTCTGACAACAAACATGAAAAGATGACGGAGCCGGCATCAACGCCGTCAATCCTGCCACGACGCAGGCAACCGTTTCCTTTCATCCTACCACACCCACTTGGACCGGTTACAACACCGACTGGAAGCTGTCCCAGAACAGGCTTTATGACAAAAAATACATTTGCTTCAGCAAATACCTCTACGTTGTTATCAGGTCACTCGAAGGTCAACAGCCATATAAACCATCGCATGACGAATCCAGACGACACTGGCGGATTCCTGATGCCCCATCCAACAGCTGCTCCTAGAGCAGGGCTCACAAGAGGCTGTGGCCCAGAGACTGTGGCTGGACTTGGGGTATTACAGCCTGATCACGAATTGCCTCGCCGATCTCAAAACCAATCACTTCCGCAACATGCATCAAACAGGTGGCAAACACCAACAGTCCAGACATGTTCGTCATCCAGCAAAGAAGAGCATAACTCCTTGTATGGATGGCCGTCAGCTATAGGTACTCATGATGGGGAGTTGGAAATATCTCGAGGTGATTATATTCTCAATGAGTGCAATAAAAGGCCCACTACTAGCACCTGGGCACAGCGGCATAAACCAACGCATTTGCAAATGTTCTGTTGTGGATGTGGAGCTGTGTATGTTGATGAGGCTTTAATTCTTGTAAGTGTTTACTTTTTCAGAAATATCTGTGCAGAATGCTGATATCATCGGAAAGGCACACCTGGATAAGAAGGAATGCAAGCAATACCCCGTGCATACGGGAGCCATGCAACATCGGCAACAGGAGAGAAGTGAGACAAAGTGGGATTGACAACTCAGAGGCAATGTCAAGTCAACAATGGTGCTTTTGTATGATGCAACACATTACACTGTATGTTCCTAGTATATGCATTAGACAAAGAGATATCCTCTATAGAGGAAGTCATCATCCTATAGGTGGTCTCCCGCTTTAAGCACTATAAATTCAAAAGTACCTAGTTTCGTTCTTAATGAATAAACATCCTAAAGGCGTATAGTCCTTCATATATAGCAATAGCCTTATACTATATAAATAAATTTAAACGTATACCTTTAATTTACAAGTTATAAAATATACACGATAGCTGTTTAAAATAATTACTTACTACTTTCGTTAATGTTTATATATTACGTACGTTTAACTCCTTAGCTTTACAATTGGTAATATATTCGTTAACTTAGAATAATATATATATAGTAAATGAATAAAACTGTAAGTAAAAGATTAGATATTATTATATAAGTTTAACGACGTATCTTAACTATTAAAGCTTTTTCGTAGAATTAACTTTTATAAACTAACTATTAGGTTTTCGAAGATAGTTTAGAAAGACCTATTTTAAAATAAATAAATATAAAATGTAGATTACTACTAAGCTTATAAAGTAAGTAAATATATAGTATCTTAAGGCCTTATTATCCTAGTAGGAGTTAAATATATCCCGTTTATTTTTTCTTATAAATACCTACTTTAGTAGTTAGATAAAACGTTACATAACTCTAGCTTTAAATAGCTTATATATTTAAGTTAAGAAAGTAAATTTAGGAAGTAAGTATAAAACATAATCAAAATAAACGTTACCGAGTATTTGAAAGATATTTAATATATTAAACCTTTTTTATATACTTACCATAGGTTTACTAGAATAGTAGAGGTATAATAATATAAATAGTTTATAATATATAAAGCTTGAGAGAAGTAATATAAACTAAGAAAGGCTTTAGCTATAATTATATTTTTCCCCCTCCTCCCCCCCTTCCCTCTACTATTCTTCTATTAAGCGTCTTCGCTATTAGACGCTTCTTAGGCTTATAGGCTATATATAAAGACTTTAACGTCTCTATACTTATAGTAATAGTCGCTCTTAAGAGGTACCTTTATCTCCCCCTTCCTACCCTTTACATTATTATTTAATATAGTTTAAATATACTTAATAGT